>LPNX010481627.1:154685-167185 GCA_001517045.1 Pseudotsuga menziesii
GGAAACCAAACATGAATCAACATAAGATGAAAAAAAAGGACAAGGATACCCTGGCCTCCCAAAAGAACACACCTGGTGTTGTAATTTGTCAGCATCACGACCATGAACAGGAACAGCAGTTCCATAAACATGAAGTTCACGAACAATTGAGCACATACCCTTGAGCTCTGGACATGTTGTGTTGCGGCCACATTTCCACAAATGCAATAAACCAACTAAAATGTCCTGTCAACGCAGTTGTCACAAGTAACCATGTGACAATATAAGTCAGCTACAATACCCAGCAAAATTACAACTCCAATGCCCAGCAAAACTAACAACACTTTTAAATTCTGAAATACAGTTTCTAGAATGTAAAAATACATAATCTAACATAAGCTTATTAAAACTGGAAAAGCATGCATTTAATAATTTTACAACATGAAATAGTAATGAGTGCGAGAATTGTAGATCATTTCAAGATACCCAACTAGTCATCATAATCGTCATAGAAATTAGTTTTTGTGGATGTTGGCATGAGAGAGGCAGAATGTGCTGGTGCAGGTGGAATAGTAGGTATAGCTTTCTCTTTCTTGGGTTGTTTCTCCTTCTCTTTTTACTTCTCTTTATCTTTTTCCTTCTTATCCTTGAGTCTCCTGTGGCAGAACCACATCTGCAGCTGCCAATCAGAAAGCCCCAGTTGCAACGACAGATCTACCCTCACTGCCATCAGAAAACAGATGGTAACTGGCCCATCCTCCGAACCCATCTAAAACAGAGTCTCATTTCAAATGCAGCTCAAGGTTGTGAAACTCGAGGTCTCAAATTAACACAAATTGCCAAAATACCAAGATGGGTTCGGTGCATATCATCCCCTGGATCTGCACTGAGTTGAGCTGTGCGATCTGTGAATCCTTGGCATGAATCCCTGGCCAGACAGACAGCCTTCTCACGGTATAATTCTAAAAGGTGAATCCTTGGCGTGAATGGCATTTGTAGCTTCTGCTCCCTTTTGGCTTTCTTTTTTACTAACACGCCGTCGGTTAAGCGACGGTGCCCCGCCTTTTGGCTTTTTTTTTGGTTGTTTGGATGACCTTTTGGATTTTTTGACCTTTTTTGACCAACGCGGCGTCGGTTAAGCGATGGTTATGAGAATAGCCATCGCTTAACCGACGCGTATGGCCACATTTACAAAAAAAATTGAATTTTGTAATTTTTGGTAGGTTTAAAACAAAAATCCACGCGCCGTCGGAAGTAATCGTCGGATTTTGGATCGAAATGTAGTAGTGAATTAGTACCTCCTGAAGAAGAAGACCTAAATCTCCAAAGATTTTACCTTAGGATTCATTAGTCACATTAATGAATTAGTTTGCATGAGTTGTCATCATCACTTAGTCGCTAACACTCTGATGGATTCCTTCCATGTTTGACTTCAGTTCACATATTCACATGGTAGGAATCATACTAGTTCATATGGATTTGGACAAAGACCTTAGGTTACAACCTCTTTAACCAAAGTTCTGGAAGATGGTATTGTTCTCTATGACACTTTTCCTAGTTGTTGAAGACTCATCATTGTACTATTGTAGATTAGACTCACCATTATAAAACATACATGTCCTTGTTTCCTGTACTATATGATGTAATTTGATATTGTAAAGGAGCTAGTGTTCCACTCTACTGAACATGGGATCCTCAATTATTATTTTGTACATGACCTTGATCTGTCTATTTTAGGTACCTCTTTGTGACCTTGATAATAGAGTTTCTCGAAGAAAAAATATTTTAATTTATTTCAGCCATCACTTCCCTCTGACCTCATACATTATGGGATATCTTTTATACTATGAAATGGCACTTCTCTGTCCGAGTACTAACATTTATCACGTCAGTACAAAAAAGGAAATTATGGATAGAATTTTTCCAAAATATATAGATGAGAATGATGCTTGATACACATCATTCCTTCTAGTATTTCCCCTGTTTTTAAATGATCTTGTCTTGTAATCGCAACTCTTTCCATTGCATATCATGGGTCATTTGTGGGTAGCCTATTATGCAACCCACGGTTAGATGATAACAATATGCATTCATAGGTTTCCTTCACAGAAGTTGCGGTCCATTCATGACCTGATGGTATATGCACCCGCGGTTACATTAAGACAAAATAAAAAAAATAAAACATGATTAGTCATGAAAAGTTTGGTTTGAAATCACACAACAGGATTTGAACCCGAATTCCAATCTTAGAATCCGACGTCATCCAACATTTCGCAAGGATGTGTCAGACAACAATCAATCAACATAATGCTGATAACAAAATATTTATAGTTTCGTCAAATCTCCGACACTCGTGAGTCGGATTTCCGACCCTTGTAGTGTCAGTTATCCAACACTTACATGTTGGATCTTCGATGTCTGTGAACCCAAAAATGTCGATTATCCGACACCTAAGCATCGGATATCCGACGAGAAGTATAGTTTTTTTATAAAAAAAAAAAAATTTAAGGTTTACATAATTTTAAATTTTATGGTACCATACTTTCAACGGTAACTATGTTCAAGGTGTCGAATATCTTATGCATGTCCATTATAAATATAAATTGTTTTAATCATTTCGACATGTTTGTTGTAGAAGCGATGAACAATTGTGAAAATTATTTGTTCCTCGACGGACGTTTTCAAGAACTGTTTTATTCTTCAACAGGCGGCTATGGGAATTTTTTCTTTTTCATCGATAGACAGTTTGCCGGGAATTTTTTATTCTTCGATTTCTCTCCGTTTGACAAAACCTTGATGCATGGTTATTGCGTGGAACTTGATTTTTTAAGACAACTAGTTATATTCATTAACAGAGTTTATGACAAAATGTCAAATAGATTAAATATTCCCGATCCAAATGAAGATAATCGATAATTACTTGCTACACTATGGGATGTAGCGAAATGAAGGGGTGATGGAAAATGTTATTGTCCATGTACTCAATGCAGGGGATTTAAGAGGAGAAGAATATTGATCTCAATATCCACCAAACATTGCAGGGAAGATGGACATGGTAAGGGGGGAACGAATATCGTCCATTTGTAGGTTTAGCACTATAAACATTGTTATATTCATTTTTTTTGGTAATTGTATGTATTATTCTTTTTCCATACATTAATGTATATCTATTGATGTTTCCATCTATTCATATTAAAGGAAAGAAACCCTATAGCATTTCATCCAGAGGAAGTGCTTTCAAAACAAGTTCAGGGTCAGGATCATGGAGCGTGTGTTACAGAGAGAAATTCCTATGGCTTGGGGTACCACAACAGACAACTTTGACTCCAGAAATCAATATTTCCCAATATGCAATAGAAATAAAATGTCTAACACTAAAGGATCAGACCTCGTACCTTATTTGGGATGGTTGAATTAGATCCCCATTGAGCTTTCCAATCTTCAGCTTGAATTGATATAATACTTCCTCAACAACAAGTAAACAATACAAGCATACTATATATCATGGTGTTAGATCTATTCTAGCATATATAATCAATAATGTAAAAGCATTTGACATATTCCAATGCATACAATATTCAATCAAATACACATCATTGGACAAGGAAAGATAATTCTTATTAATATAAATCAGAGATTACAAGATAGATACAACCTCTGATGGCATGTCTATGAATCGGAGAAACTGAATCCCCCACTTGGGCCTCCACCACCTCAATCCTCCATCACTTAGATAGCAAGCTCACTAGCAAAAGGAAAGCATGGGAAGAACACAATAGTGCTCCAAAGAGACAAAGGGATGCAGATTCAAGCATAAATTCCAGCAACAATGGACTATAGTTTCGTTGCTTTCAATCTCTCTATATGCCTTCAATGTAACAAGGGGTTCCTTATATAGTTTCACAAGGGATAATGAAGGGTCGAATCTGAGCGATCTCAAGGCATATGGAAGGCCAGGAGTCAAATGAGTCGGATCCATGTCAAGGAAAACTCCAAAAGGATTTGGACTATGCACACATCCCGATGTATGCGGTTATAGGAGTCAAACCCGTGTATGTACGCGGTTATCGGGGAAAAATCCTCATATATCATCTTTTATATAGTTTTAGGGATGATCAAGGAAACATCAAAGGATAAAATATGGTCCATGGGGTCTAAAGAGTCTGCAGCGGGATAGGGGAAGGCCATACAAAGTGTGATTCACCTAGAGTGGTGAAATCCGCTATAACAGATGCCCCCTAATGTGTGAGGTCAGAGGGGTCATACGATGGTCGAAATACATTATAAGTCCATCCCAGAAGTGGAGTGATGAAGGATCCCAAATGGAAGACCAGCCACCCAATCAACATAGTACAATGATACAACTCTGCATACAACTGCAAGTACATATAGCAGTCCCAGATACATAAGAGTACAATGGCCATGAATAGACATAATACATGATATCACATATGTGGTCATTACCACGTACAATATACATAGATCAGAATCTCCATGATGAAGATATAGAAAGGAACATGATCTCCAAAATGGCTGAAGATATACAATAGATGAAGATCTCCATAGTGGTTGGAAATGTCTGACATACACTGGAATCAAGTCACGAGAGCTAAAATCTCATGAACACTAGCACGATCAAGGAGGCAGCATATAAGAGATGCCACCAGTCTAGAAGGTCTTCTACACAAACGGCTACGAGTACATGTCCTACCATGTGAATAGAGGTGTCAAGGTCGAACATAGTAGTCGATTGTTTGATTACCGGTCATTGATGTATATGGTTAATAAACGCGAGATTACCCACCGATAATGATAATGGGAATCAAAGGTACTAGAGTGCAAACTAACAAGTGTGAATAGATGTGTTGAGGTCAAACAATTGAGAGAATCCATCGATCAGGGGACATTGACGTATTCCCAAGAAACTATCGATTGCGAGAGAACCTGCCACTGATGACTGCAAATCTCAAGGCACTCAAAAGGACTCTAGATTCCAATCCCAGAATAAATGACCTAAATTCGATGGGATGAAATCTAATGGAAGGAGGGCATTAAGGCATCCCCCATCATCCAACACGAGGTACTCAGCAAAGATGTCTAATGTGGAAGCACTCGATCATAAAGTGCACGAACCAGTAACTGTACCAAGAATGGTTGACATGCAAAGTCAAGATAACTAAGGAATGGCCGACACAAGCTTTAACTTCCTTCGAACAAGAGCATAACGACGTATGGTGACTGAATTAAGGCAGCATAGACTCGATATACAAACTGGGACATCTCTGTGACACATGAGGCATCAAGAGAGGCTCCATAGGGACTGGAAGCTTAACCAGTTGGTGGACATAAACTCAGATAATGAGTACAGATCCTAAGTCAAACTATAACCCAACCAATGGATGTGATATATAGTTCTCTGTTCGAAGGCGACATGACTCGACAGCTGCCAAAAGATAACATCTTTCCTTGTCCGGCTTTTTGGTTTTTTTGGACTTTTTCAGTTATTTGAAAAGATTGAAAAAAGAATAAACTAGCTTTATAGTTACAAACTAGGAGGATACGAGTGTCATAAGGGTGAACGAACTAGTTCCAAGTAGTGGAACATACCTATGCTGAATGGAAGGATACATGTGTAGGATATCGACACTTCGGGGAAAATACCCTCCCGGTAAAAAGGGAAATCAAGCTGCGAAGGATATGAAAAATTGCTCTACATGGCTAGACATGAGACAAGCTCGGGATATATGGCTGAAATGCAATGTCAGGGGAGCCGGCATAAAGCTCAATAAGGCAGTCAAAGCTCATGATAATGCATTCACAACTTGACATAAGGGGAGTCCAGAGGGAAAAAAGCCAGCATAAGATCAATAGGAGTATGAGGCTCTTGCTAAATGTCATGGCGGGACTAAAAGGGACTCCCGGACCTAAGAGAGGACTCACAACATGGGTACCAAATGCAAAAGGGAGCTAAATAGGGACCCCGTGTAAAGGAAAGCTCTACCATTCACATAGTACCACTTCTAACAGCAGCATGAAGGTTCTGTGATACCATGGAATGGGTTCGTATCTAAGGTTAAGATGGAACGACCATAAAGCAATGCATAAGTGCATGCGGATGTGATATCCTAACCTATATGCCAATTCGGACATAATACCTGTGACATGCACGAACGGGTCGAAACCTCGGAGAGAGTGTACAAAATGTGGACCCTACATGACAACCATATTAGTACAAAACAACCCAATATAGTCAATAAAGAATCCAAACTATAGGATATAGGGAGGAATGATCATGACAACAGCACCCAAGGGAAACAATGCGGTGAACAATGGCACATAAAAACGGAAATAAGGTGTAGACCCAACGTTCACGCATCCACTACCACCCCCATGAGGGTGACCACCGGTGTAAAGACTGAGCGAAGGGAATAAACATCCTCCACAAGTGGAGTAGAGGATGGAAGATGACCATTCCCAAATATATGAGCACAGTAAAGGGCTGTGATGCCCCCAAGTCTGACACCAGGGTCCGTACTAGGACCAAGATGGGTGATAGGATACCAGGCATGCCGAAAATAAAAGGACCTGAACTCAAGAGAGCATAAATATACTCAATTAACCACGATCCCAAAGGCCAACTAGTGCACAAAGAGCACACTCCTAAGAAAATATACAGCCAAAATACAAGAAAACCAAGGGGAGGATATGTGAGCTCCCGAATGCAGTAGGTATGTCTCACCTAGGAGAGGCTCGAAACTCCCATACACTACAAGCAGAGGTACGTAATCAATTATAGTGGCCCTCAGCTTCAATGCGTAAAGCGACTGTGCTGTCCGACCCCAACCTGGACGGGACACATGTAGAATAACCTCTACAAGTACCCCCTCAATATCCTAGGTAAGGTCACTAAGGTCACCTCAATATAATCAAAGCTCAGGAGGACAGTCGCAGGTGGGATTGACCGTATGGGTAGGGTAGCAAATCTCGAAACTCTCGAAAGAGCCCCCAGATATGAATACAATCCTGGAAATATCTTTGGTGCTACTCAGTTATGACTAGGGGTCATCCCAATCAATAACCGCTCACACTGCCTCGTGCTTAAATCTCGTTTAAGAGGAGGATCCTGAGAACGATGGTTATACCAAGGATTTCACACACTCCCTGGACAGACACCTAGATGTTGTTGTTTAGTGATCTTGGAGAATTGACTTACAATGAACTATTCCAAGATCCTAAAACCTAATCTTGTTGGTGCACCCTAGAAAAGAAAAGAGTGTAATTCATTTTAATTAGCATTGATTTTAGGTGGCTGTACTTACTCAAAGGGAGATGGCCATGTAACTAGTGATATGAAGACTCAGCAGTGAAATAAAAGTGCACACCATAACAAACAATGCTAAGTGCAATCTTTGTCAAATGAAAAATAGGGTATGCCACTACATGAGATGCATAAATATATATTCCTTTCCGAATGCCAATGCAATCCTTCCTATATGAAAGCCTAAACACAACTCTCATCCAATAAATCCAATGCAAGTACCTCCTCAAATCCATATCTAAGAGGCAACTAAAAGTGCAACTACTTTGTATTTTTCAATATAAAAGAATGAAAAATGCAATAAAAGTCATCTAAAACTCTCAGTCTCTGTAGCAAGTATAAAAGACAAGCCCAGCAAGACACCAAGACAAAAATATTAATGCACTAATGGAAAACAAAAAGGAAAAATGACTAAAACTACTTTCAAAGAAAAATCAATGAAAATGCGGTCTCTGGTCACAAAAGAAGCATCCAAGGAAGACCCAACCACACTCACAACCCACCTAGCAACTTCCCACAACATCAAACTCACCAAAAGGGAGGATGAACATGACTGTATAAATAACAGCGGTGTATGTACGTGACTTTTGGCCAAAAATCCGTGTATGTATGCGACTTTTGGCCAAAAACCCGCGTATACAGAGAAGGCAGTGGTAAAAAGCAGGTCAAGGCCAAACCAATAAAGGGGAGTGTCAATGGACAAACATACTATAAAATGCGACATAGAAACAAGGATAAACCAAGAGCAAGTCAATAATATCAAGCCCATTGTGCCCGCAAACCCCAAATAAAAACAAGGACCGTCCCCAGCGGAGTTGGCAATTTTGTTACATAGAGAAATTCCTATGGCTTGGGGTACCACAATAGATAGCTTTGAATCCAGAAATTAATCTTTCCTAATATGCAATACAAATAAAATGTCTAACACTAAAGGATCAGACCTCGTACCTTGTTCTGGACGGTTGAAGTAGATCCACGTTGAGCTTTCCAATCTTCAGCTTGAATTGATATAATACTTCCTCAACAACAAGTAAACAATACAAGCATACTATATATCATGGTGTTAGATATATTCTAGCATATATAATCAATAATGTAAATGCATTTGACATATTCCAATGGATACAATATTCAATCAAATACACATCATTGGACAAGGAAAGATAGTTCTTATTAATATAAATCAGAGATTACAAGATAGATACAACCTCTTACGGCACGTTTGTGAATCAGAGAAACTGAATCCCCCACTTGGGCCTCCACCACCTCAATCCTCCATCACTTAGATAGCAAGCTCACTAGCAAAGGGAAAGCTTGGGAAGAACACAACATTACTCCAAAGGGACAAAGGGATGCAGACTCAAGCATAAATTCTGGTAATAATGGACTATAGTTTTGTTGCTTTCAATCTCTCTATATGCCTTCAATGTACCAAGGGGTTCCTTATATAGCTTCACAAGGGATAATGAAGGGTCGAATCAGAGCGATCTCAAGGCATATGGAAGGCCAAGAGTCAAATGAGTCGGATCCATGTCAAGGAAAAATCCAAAAGGATTTGGACTATGCACACATCCCGATGTACACGGTTATAGGAGTCAAACCCGCGTATGTACGCGGTTATCGGGGAAAAAGCCGCATATATCATCTTTTATATAGTTTTAGGGATGATCAAGGAAACATCAAAGGATAAAATATGGTCCATGGGGTCTGAAGAGTCTGCAGCGGGAAAGGGGAAGGCCATACAAAGTGTGATTCACCTAGAGTGGTGAAATTTGCTATAACAACGTGTATGTTTAATGGAGAACAAGTGAATGATCATATTGAACAAGATGATCATGTCGATGATGTAATTGAAGATGATGGTACAAATACATTGATCCATGATTCGCTTAACGTTAGAATGGATGATGATGATATTGATATGAAAATGATGATGACTTTGATGATGTTCACGATATACCTCTTCTCGATAAGGCATATGAACCAGTTTATGAAGGCTCCAAAACAAATCTTCTCTCTACTATATTGTTGATAATGAACTTGAAGGTTATGAATGGTCTTTCAAACATTGCAATCACATGTATGCTAAGGTATCTAAAATAATCCATCACATATATAGGATCATGATAAAGTTTATTTGTATTCCTCTAATAATTGTATTGTTAACTCATTATTGATCATCGTACGGATGAAGCATGTTTCGTTAATATTATTTATTTTTTACATTAACAAATTTTTTTTTTGTAGATTGATAGCTGAATTTTTGTTACCACCATCAAATATTTTACCTCGCACATATCAAGATTTATCTTCCATCATGAAAGAGATTGGAATGCATTATGAAGCAATTCATGCATGTCCCGATGAACATGTTATATATTATAATCAACATGAATTTGAAATAGAATGTCTGTAATGTCATGTAAGTAGATATCATAGAGATAAAGTAAAAAAAAGGTGCCTCAGAAGGTTCTTCATTATATTCCCATCATTCCACGTTTGCAACGACTGTTCAGGTGCAAAAACATAGTGCAATTTATGGACTACCATGCCAGGAACAAAAGTCAAGATGATGTTATCCGAATGCCTACAGATGGTACTGCTTTTAGAAATATTGAGGAAAAGTGGCCTCACTTTAAAGAAGAACCACATAATCTTAGGATTTCTATGGAAGCAGATGGTGTTAATCCATTTTCATAGATGAAATCCATTTACATCGTGTGGCCTATTTTTGTTATAAACAATAACATTCCTCCATGGTTGTCAATAAAGAGGGATCACATAATGTTGTTGACGATTGTTCCAGGTTTTATTGACGAAAACTGTTTTATTTATAATGTAGTTGTGGCATCTCATTTGTCATAATATGTATCTTAATTTCATATATATATCTATTATTTTACTCTTCTGCATGGTTTATATATCTTAATGGTTCTCATAATGATATATTTTATATGTACTTCAAATTATGTATTAGGTAAGTTCCAAGTCAAAGATATGAATGTATACATCGAACCTCTTATAGATGATCTACTGAAGTTATGGAATGGCATAACTATGTATGACATGTCTAGACCAATACGACAAAGGCAATTTCAATTCCATGGAATGGTTGTATGGACAATACATGATGCCCTTGGGTTAACTTCATTCTGTGGTTTGTAATTTTAAGTTCCACTTTAATTGTATTTAATGATATGGAGTAGTTAGAATATTTTATATAGGAATATATTTGACATAGATATTCCATATGTAAATATTGTAGGTCTTTAGACAAAGGGTAAATTTTCCTGTCCAGTTTGTGGTCCTAAGATAAAATCTCATCATTCAAAGCTTAAGAAAGGAGGTGTTTGATGAGTATAGGAATTTCGTCTCTAAGAATCACAACTGAAAGAAATATTTTCAATAGGAAGTAGGAGACTGCATTAAAACCATGGAGAATGACACCTCACCTTTGGAAGATGCAATACAATAGAAATCATCATCATGGTATGTATGGATCATCGTATATGAATTTTTATGTATTTAATTTTTATTGTGAGTTTTTTGTTGCAGTGGCCATATTTGATTTATGATGTAATTTATTAATTATAAACTAATATTCATGATGTCCATCGTGATCATGAAGCCATTAATGGTCTTCCACGAGGAATGAAAAGTTATCCTATTCAATTCACCAGGTTGTCCTACTATGAGCACCTACAAATTACTCATTTGTTTGATACAATGCATATTGGAATGAATGTTACTGAAACCTTATGGCTACTACTAGAGCTAAGGAGGGAGAAAGATAAAGTTGTGAAACTGTGCAAAGACATTCAAGAAAGCAACCATGCAATGAAAGACGTCATCCAGTTTCATACCAATGAAGAACAAGTTAATATAAACTCAATTCCATGGATGTTTACAGAGAAACAAAGTAATGTTGTTAAAGAAGTAACATGAAAAATTAAATTTCCCACTAGTTTTTGTGCAAACTTGAAGAATATCATAACTAAAAAAGGTGATTTTGTGGGGGTCAAAACAAATTTTGGCATGTCTTCATCAAGGTAATTATTATTTTTATGTCCATATAATTTTTTATTGTTTGTATACTCTTTTTTTAATAAATGGCGTGGTTTGTATATTGATATAGTATGTTCTACCTCTCTCTCTCCTGGACAACTTCGACAACAATGTCAAACAAGTTATATATAATATTGGTAAATACATGAGGTAACTAGCGATTACTTGCATGTGCTTTGTGTTTCTTTAATTCTCTGTATAATAAATTATATTTTTTTTTTGCACTATTTTAGCATATATTGTAATTTAATGTTTATTTTTGTTAAATATCATTATTGGTTTGCATCACTTGTAGATGGTTGACATCTAAACAAATCCATAAAGAAGATATAAAGTATTGGAGGAGAGAAATTCCTTGTCTCATGTGTGAAATGCAGAAGCATCTACCATTGACATTTTTCAATGCACAGGAACACTACCTCATACACCAAGTTGAGGATATTGAGTTGTGTGGACCTGTGCACTTAAGGTCCATGTGGATGGTTGAGAGGAACCTGAAATTTATGAAGGGTTTGGTGAGACAACGAGCACATGCGGAGGGTTATATGATGGAAGGATATACGGTATACGAAAACATGTTGTGTGTTAGTGAATATCTTCCTATTTTAGCCTCAAAGCTCAATTTACATCACATTTGTGATCCGAACTCCAATAATAAATTTGAAGGGGAGCAACTGAAGGGGAAAGGTAGATTAAGGAAGTTGAAAGGTAATTATTATCTAGTGGGTTTTTATTATATCCTTCATATTCTAATTGTATTTTCTAGTCATAATTGCTTCAATTAAGAGCATATACATATTTGTTTAGGAGATTTACACCTTTCCTTGATTTTAATGGTTATTGTCATTAAACAGTTGGTTGAGAATGGGATGCAATTCATTTATACATCATAAACAATCTTGATTGGATGAAGGTATGAATTGAACGATGTACACAATCGGGTCATGGAATATCATGGGAAGGTGTGGCTTCATTGGTAAAAGCAACACAACACAATGGAGATAACAATCTAACAGAAAGGGAAATTGATTTGACATATGCTATAAAAGATCAAATGGAAAGCATCTAATTAATCAAATATCCCTCTAAATATTTTATTTTTTAAATTACTTATTAACGTACATGTTCTTTTTTTCCA
>LPNX010481627.1:172185-175109 GCA_001517045.1 Pseudotsuga menziesii
AATAACCATGGTTGGGGTTTACCATAAGCACCCCAATTGGTCATTATGTTCCTTAACATGAGGAACCGAAGCCTGGAATTCTACCCTTAGAAGAGTTAGTTAATGAGTGCCATGGACTTAAGAAAATTATAAACTTAGGATGGTGGAAAAGATGGAACAAGGAATACCTTTGTTGATGAAAGAAAGGACCTTGAAAAGCACACTAGTTCGGGGAAAAAAGTTTGGGAACAAAGAAGTTGAAATAAGTAGTGACTTTTAAAAAACCAAGGCAAAGAAAACAATTTCATGGTTGGGGTAGTTATACGCCTTAACAAGTTGGAGAACACAGCAGAGACAACCATTATGGGAAGTTTCTAAGGTCAACAACTCAATGCCAAAACCCTCAAGGATTGGGGTTAGGAAAATTGGGGTGAAAAACTAGGATGCATGCCCAAAGTCCTAGTTCTCTCCAAAGGTTGTTCATCTTGCATCTTAAGAAAGTTGAAGATGCACAATGGGATCTCAAATAGAATTGGTGTATAGGCTCAGCACTAATGGCTCTGAAAATGTGGAGAAATCTATTTGACAAGAAAAGAGAGAAGTTAGACATCACCCTAATTTGGGTGTGACTTCAAGGTTTTCCCTTTGACTATTGGTCTTTAGATGTTTTCAGGGGCATTAGAAATATTGTCAGGGAGTTTGTTGCGAGAGATATGTCATTTAAAAAAGGCGGACAATATGAAATTTTCTCACATTTTGGTTGGACTAAACAACCATAAGGGTCTAAAGGAGGATATTGAAATTGAGCACACAAATATTTCTATCATTCAGACATCGGACTATGAGGGGTTTTCATTTAGGTGTTTGCGGTGTCATAAATACAACAATTTATGAGGTTCATCCCAACTAACCATTAGGTCATGACAAGAGGCAAGGGTTTTGAATGAAACAAACAAAATAAATACTTGTTTGGATCCATTAGTAGTGGTTATCTCATTTCCAAAAGTAGGAAGATTTGTTAAAGAGGTACATGAAGAGGAAGGGGGATTTGGGTACCGAGAAATTTTGCCAGTTGTGGAAGTTCACTCTCTGGATACTCTTCTTTGGTTAGGTTGTTTGGAGACTGATATTGGTCATGGTGATATTTAGATGGATGTCAAGGATGTGACGACCCATTGTGTTCCAGAATCGTTTGTTCCAGGTATAGACAATTCCCATATGAAGCCTATTGTTATTTTCCTCTCCTATGATAAATTTCCTTCTTCCAAAAATTATGAGAGGTTTTCACTTATCGGTTCTCTGGATACATTTTCACTAAAAAAAATATATGAGTCATGTTATATTTCCTAATTCATGGGATGATGGAATGAACACACAACCTAATGTTCACCCCTATGTGAATCCTCAAGAGACACCAAAATATGGAAGTGGCCTTCATTAGGTATAACTTTAGACCTAGGTCTTCACACGGGGATGTTAAAAATATAGTAGAAGGATTGGGACAAAATCCTTAAACCTTGGGAACTGGGAAGTAGAAGGGGTGAATATCAAACCTCCAAAAGGCACAGGAGAAATTCAAAAATGATATGGCAACTGGGAGATAATCTACCTTTGTTGGGGCGCTTAGAGTAGTGGAGACCCTAGCCATGTTTTGTTATAAGAAACAAACTAGAACCTAATCCCTAGATCATTGAAGATCATTATAAAATATTAATTTTTTTTCTACATACCTGTGAATATCATTGTCAAACAAAACTTTCCACAAGGACAGAGTTCAAGAACTATGTCTACATGAACTATATCTTACAAACGATAACAAGTGTTCATCCAAGCAATGGTGACGACTTGTGGTATTATGCCTCACACGTTTGTTATGTTGCAACCCCATGAAACATAATACCATGAGTCGTTGCCATTATTAGCCAACACTTATTAGCTATTTTAGAGTTATTGAATTGAAAGTGGCTAAGTCAACGCAAAAAAGAAAGGTAATAAGTTTGACTAAATAAACTATTTTGATAATTGTACCTACATCTTCCACTATTTTGATAATTGTACCTAATAAACTATTTTGATAACGGGGATGATTCTTGGTATTTTGTTGCACAAGTTTGCCATGTTGCAACCTAATGAAACATAATACCAGGAATCATCCCCATTATTAGCCAACACTTATTAGCTATTTTAGAGTTAGTGAATTGAAAGTGGCTAATTCAACGCAAAAAAGAAAGGTAATAAGTTTGACTACATAAACTATTTTGATAATTATACCAACATATTCTTTGATGGGGCTTCAGCTAATCAAATTGGAGGTATAGGTGTTCATCTTTTGATCACCCAGGACCACTATTTTTGCTTCAAATTGGGTGTTGGTCTGAGTACAAACACCAGATTTGAACTACTTTCTTTATAGACTCTCCTTTATTGTGCTAAATCCATGGTCCTTCCCACTCTGCACATTCATGGCGACTCCACAGCCATCATTAATTGGTTCAATAGAAGATCAGCACTAACTTTACTTGCACTTGATGGCTGGTGTCAATGTATCCATGATATGGAACCTTACTTCATCCAGCTAAAAGTAGTTCACATATTCAGAGAACACAATACTAAGGCTGATAGCTTATCCAAAGAAGCATTAACCTTGGCCTTAGGCCATTTTCAGTTTATTGAATTCACTGATGGTGAGTGTACTGATGAGGGCACTTTCTAGGTTTTCTAGCCCTTAGAACTTGAGTCTTTTATGTGCTATTGCTATTGACATCCTTTGGATGATGGAGGTGGATGATCCCCTCATATTACTGATCTCTCTTATTTATTTCTTCTTTGGATTCGCTACTTCAGTATTAGACTTGAATTCTCAATCTGTTGAAGGTTAGTGATGTGGATGTAGTCAATATTCCTAGATTAGAGGTGTTACCTTTGAATGTTTGTCCAGTATTCCT
>LPNX010481627.1:175584-226684 GCA_001517045.1 Pseudotsuga menziesii
ATTATGGGTGAACAATAGAAGACTGCAAATCAATGATAAGTTAGGGATAATATTCATTATAAAAGGACCTTTGGGTAGGTATAACAAGGCATCAATTCATCCTCCATTTGATTCCTTCAACCATTCATCTCACTCCCCTTCGTTTGTAGGTCTCAAAATCTTTAATTTGGGAACAAAGTACTTATACAGCTCGATCAAAGCCATCAGCTGTGCAAGATGTTGAAAGAAAGGATATTGTTTCATGTTTCACTTTTGTTGTCAAAAGGAATACTGAAAAGTTAGGAAGTACCAAATATAGTCATTATGTGCACATGGACTTAATGTAGGGAGAGAAGTCATGTCTACTTTTTTTGTTCTTGAATGGGAGCAATGATGAAACCACAATAGTGGTTTATAGATGGAAATCATGTAATGGAAATCACAGGGTGACTGTCAAACATTGGAAAGAATCATTGCATTGACAGGGGCCCTTAATGCAGAAAAAAATTGGTATTTTAGGGCCAACTGGGGTTGTTACTTCTCTTGTGCAGAGGTACAGAGATTTTTAGGGTTGTTTTGTGACCTACGGTTGCAAGGAAATCCACGAAAGACTATTATTTGCTATTGATCTCCTTCAAGAGACTGCTAAGAATCACTTAAAGCACAATCCAACTTGGTCTATAGGGTCTAAAGTTAAATTGTATTGGTTTTATTTAGGTTTGTTTACCCCCTTTTTGTGGATAAAAAGCACCCACGATTCATGATACTACTATAAATTGTTTTTTAGGAATTGGAACAGCCCCTATGTTGGTAATCCATGCATTACCATATTCAATGGCTTTCTGAAAGCCAGTTTTTCCGTTGTTTGTCACTTTTCATAGGGTTATTCATGCCCAAAACTACCTTTTAACCCTCCAATTTGGCCCAGATTTAGAGGTACACCTATTCAGTGATGGATAACTGCACAAGGGTGCCCAATATGGTGAAATAGGGTTGCTTCACACCCTATTTTACTGCCAAATAGGTTTGTTTGTGCGAAGAATTCATGTGGATGCTACTATAAGGCATATGAATGAGATTTTAGGGTTGATTTCACCCACATATTTCTCATTTTCACAGCCAGAATTGCAAAGACCACCTCCTATTTCCATTGATGATCATCTTTTATTGCTGAAATGTGTCAAGATCTGAAAGTTAGCCTAATTATAGCTAATTTGAGATGCTTTATTGTTTGTTGTGACATTTAGAATGCTCCCAAAGTGCTTATATTTGTCCCTTTGATGCTCATACTTGATTCTAGAGTTGTTTATGCCCATAGGACTGCCCAACATTGCTCCTAGTGTGACATTGAAAATACCAAGTTTGTTCTTCATCATCAGCTTTAGAATCAACAAATATTACAAACTGATATAAATTTATTTAAAACATTCTTTTCATTCCTGAACATGCCAAGTAGCAGATCTGGAAATGTCTACTCTTTGTCCATTACTATAAAGGAATTGTACTAGAAGATTTGCAAGGACTTGTTGATTTCACAGAGAAGTTGAAAGCAACAGAGAAGAGACTAAGCAAGCTACAACTCTTTGATGTGCACAAAAAGTGTTGTAGCTTGCTTAGTGCTATTCTTTGTTTCTCATTTCAGTTCAACTAAACGGTAAAATCAACATGTGTAGACAAATCTTCTAGTGCATCTCCTTTATACTAATGGAAAAGTAATGATGTTAGTTCTCTGGAGATCCTGTAGAGTGGATGTAAATGTTGGCTCAAACTCATACACGGGTTTGCATAGAGGTTAAAACATCCACTCTACAAAGTAGCAAAGAGGTTAAAACATCCTCTCTACAGGATCTCCAAGAACTCAACATCATTATTTGTCCATTACTGCAAAGTGCTCAAATTTGTCCCTTTGATGCTCATGCTTGATTCTAGAGTTGTTTATGCCCATAGAAATGCCCAACATTGCTCCTAGTGTGACATTGAAAATACCAAGTTTGTTCTGGAAGGGCCAATTCACCTAGGTGTACTGGTTTATTGTTAGAGGAAGGCCTTCTCTCATTGTTTGAGGAACATTCACCCTTGGAGACACATGCATAAGGGCAGTGTTCAACCCTACCAAAGGAGAAGGTGATCATTTGAAGCATGCTTACATTATTTTATACACCATTTCATGAGAGATATTACATGATTGGAGGTTACTCATTGAGTTGGTCCACTTGGAAGGTTGTTCACATGGTTCATGCCCTATTTTCTGAAGAACTATTTTGTATTTAGGGGCTGCTTTATAGATTGACTATTGTGCACATGGGTGCCATCCAGGTCCTACAAAGCAAGTTGTGTTTTACTCCAAATAGTGTTATGATGTATAGTAATCCTACAAACCTAATTGACTTGACAATGAAGTAGGTTTAGAGTCTAGATGTTTATATTTCTAGGTTAATTTTTTTTTGAATTGAGGTGTCATGTGTGTGGCCTATGCATTCCCACATTCACTTGGTCAATTTAGTACGGATTGGGACGAATTGACCATTTTGTTACCGATCCATTCAGTCATACCCTGATTTTCTTGGTTCGGTACCCAACTTGTCACTCTAATCATTTCAAAGGTCGAGTTAGCTTGGTTGGGGGTCAACTCGGTTGACTCAGCCACCTCGGTAGAAAAACACTTGATTAAATCAGCAACTATTATTTCTGAAAAGGGGTTAGGCCAATAAAAGGAAAAGGCAATGTTAGGAAAAGGAAATGCAAGCAATAAGTGAGAATGGAGAATTGTATGTAACTAAAAGAAGGGCATACATAAGATTTATTAGGGCATACATAAATTTTTGCATACAATCCCATTAGTATCATAATTTATGGGAGAGATCAGAAAAACATCCTTACACAAATATTAATAGATAAGTATGGTTTTGGTGTTTCATTTGGAGAATAAAATCCTATAACAATAGTTGTTATTATGACTCTTAAAGGGTCCTAGATGAGATCTGTGCACTTTTACACAGTTCAAATTTCAAGCAAAAAAATCTATCAAAAACAAGTATGTGCACCCTAGAAAACAAGGAAAAGATCATAAAACATATTAGGTAAAATGGATAATCATCTACAACATCACAAAATCATTCATGGGAAAACTAAAAACCACTTAAAGGAGATATGTTCTTTGAAGGAGATAGTCCATTAAAGGAGAACCTCCAGGTTTTGTATAGACATATATTGGCATAAATTGCAGTGTTATATGTGATGCATATGCATAACATATCGTCTCAAGCTTGGCAACGTTGAAAGGATAAAGTACAATGGCCACAAGCATACATTTGAAGCTTATGAAGCCTACTCAATTCATGTTATCAAAAGGCAATGCAAGCAATAAGTTAGAATGGAGACTTGTATGTAACCAAAAGAGGGGCATACATTAGAATTTTTAGGGCTACAAATGCCCACACCTATTAACCAAACTCATTCTTGACAATATTTTTCTTTAACAAGTTATTGGCTTACAAGTCTTTCCAATTTTTTTTTCTTATAAGTCTTTCCATGTTTTTTTTTGGTATTTTGCTATGCTTATGCCAAATTTTTTTTGGCCATGGTGCAAGTAGAACCAAACAGGTATTTGTCAAACCTATCTTCCTCCAATGAAGGGAGTTTGGGAAGGTGAGAGGAAACTGAGACATTCAGTAGGTCTACATGGGCTAGATCAAATAGATGTCAGAAGATCAGAAGAAAATTTGACAAACGCATGAATTTTTTTCTCGAAGGAGGGGGGTCATGTTCCTATGATGATGAGATAGTGGGAGAAATCGACATGCCCTTAAGGTACCAACACCTAGTGAAACAACGGGTTCCTAGAAATATTCCTAAAGTAAACACTAATTTTTGTGTGAATGAGAGGATATATAGAATTGCACCGTCCTCATTGCATGGATTGGGCTTGTTTTGCATGGACGGCATAAGGGTTGGATATGGTAGATGTACATAATCGATGGAGTATGTTGGACCCTTTTACAACTACAGTGATTGGATGCTCCTGGTCCAATATACATGAAGTATGCATAGATATGGGTTGTCAGCGAATTATATACAACTGAAAGACAAAGCTCAAAATAAAGGAGCAATGATGTACATGGATGGAAGGCCAAAAACAACTGGTAATATTGCGGGGTTTATAAACAGTACACAACCAGGGTCTACATTAAAGAAACCCAACTACATATTCGAGTCGCATGAAGGAAACCGTGTCTTTTTATGTGCAATTAAATCAATAGTTGCTGGAGAAGAACTACTTATTGGTTACAATTTGAATCCTGTAGATACAAACAATGTTAGTATGGTTGTGGTACAACAAACAATTTAACCACTCTTTTATTAATTATTTTAACATCTATAGTAATTTTTGTTAGCATATAATTGAAATTATCTAATTTTCATGTTTCCTTATGTAACTTTTAGTATGTTTTTGATGTAGGGTTCTCTTAGGGGCACCTCTATCTCTGTAGATGTTTATCGAGCCAAGTCAAGGCAACAGGTATACATCGATATTGCCAATGTAATATTAAATTTAGGATGGACATATAGATACGTTGTTATGTATTTTCATTAGTATATTAGGTTCGTTTATATAATATTATCAATTTTCCATGCAGAGTGTTGATCAGGGAAGCCAACCGGCTATTGATCAGTCGACTACAGCATCAGGGAAACAACCAAACATGAATGTAATTCTCCATTTCAAATACTTTAAAATTGTAAACATGTCTATCATGATGCATTCTATTTATTTTGTTATGTATTCTTTCATTTTTATGGTTGTTTTCATGATGGTAATGTTGTCTACCTTTTTTGCAGATTGACTGGGGAAACTCCCTAGCTGTTGATTAGACAACTGGAGACTCGAGGAAACCATTTAACCTAAATGTAATTCCACATTCTAAATACTTAAAAAATGTACACATATAAAACATGTAGCATAGTGTTTTTTTTTTTTTTTTTCTGTATTTGTTAGCTTATACATATTGCATTCATTGTGATAATGCTCTCTACTTTTTTTGCAGGTGGTTGATCGAGGTAAATCCCCATCTGTTGATCAGACCATGCCCTCCGCTAGGCATCAGGTAATCCTAGATATAATCCCTAATATAATTATTTGCACACACTATATTTTCAAAGACTAAGCAATTTTTTATATATTTCAATTGCAGACAAGGGATTCTGTTTATCAAACAATGTCTCAAAACTCTTTACAGAATGAGGTCTCTTGGTTGATGAGAGATAGTGAAATTAGAGAGTCTGTAGACCCATTGAGGGTGCTACAAAGGACAAGGGAAAAAAAATTGAGGAACTGATTTGTATGACATTGGAACTTCCACTAACAGAAGGGCTCGAACAAAGGATTCAATTGTTGTTACAGCAATGTAAACAAGTGGATTTAATTTATCGAATAAAAATGTAAATTAATTTATAAAAACTTTATAATATTTGATTTTATATGCTGTTGAACTTATAATACAATGGGTTTAATTTACAACACACTATGGAGATTATCAGTGGTGGTCAAGGCAATGTTGGTTCCAGTGACCAAATCACTCCACGTACACCACATACTACTCCCATATTGTCCACTGAACAATCAGCAACACACTCTGTGACACCGCCGAGGGAAGTGGAGGGTGCAGCCAATGTTTCCCCACCCACAACAGATGGTACAGAAGAAGGGGTGGATGTAGGGCTAGATAGAGATGTGGAAGAATTTCCTAGATCTTCTTGTGTGACTAGCACTGGTTCAATAAAGTGTACATTTTTGGTGAATGAAGAACTGGTTCCAATAAATATAGAAAGAATTCCAGGTCATTATAGATTGTTTAATTTATTTTTTATAATTTATATCTAATATACTGATAATATTTTCTAATGTTGACTAATGATGTCAATAAAGGTTTGCAAGAAATGATATATTTTATAACAGATGAATGATTTGGCCTTGGAGATATTCTAGCCCACCATCCACACAATGTGGAACAAGTAGCCAAAAGCTTTAAAGGATGATCTGACTAATCACTTGGTTAGTTTGTTTGGAAAAGATACCTTTGATACATCGAAGGTACTACAGAAGGATGGAAAACATCTAAAGATTGTCCGAGACTAATATAAGGTTCACCTAGAAAAGAACCCTAGGTATGAGCACCCTCCAATGATTCCATCTATTGAGTGGAAAGCCCTAGTGGAAGATGGAAAAGAGAAGGGCTTGAGAAAATTAGGAAAGATACCACCAAGTGGAACAGGGAGGTATGCAATACATTCCAAAATGTAGTGGTAAGCCTTATTATTACTAGTTTTTATATCAATTTTGGTACATAGACTAATGTATTTAAAAACTTAATTAGGCTCTCGAACACATCTAAGGCCACAAAGGCAAGAATTGAAAAAATTGGCCAACACAAGCTTGGGCTTGGTGGTTACTCCAACTTGGCGACCTGATATGTAAGTATCACAAAACCTGAATCCGCATCCAAATATCATACATATTATTATTTTTGTTTTTGTTCTGACAAAAGGCTTTAAAATTAATGACATCATGAAAATATGAAGGCCAACCAGTTCAAAGAATTGCCCAGTGCGGATTACATGAAGCTTGGCTTCGAACATGGCTTTGACATCGTTGTTGAACACCAGAGAAGCTTGTCTGTGAATACTGCATGATCCTCTGCTGATCCATCTGGTGTCTAGGTATGTGAAAACTATATAGTTTAATGATAATTTATCAATGCTCATGCAATTTTTTCCTTATAAATAAACTAACGTAAATTATTTATTCCTTTTTGTGCAGGAAAGTAATTATCTCGTTCATGTCGAGGATGCAATACATGAGCAACCAAACGAAGATCATGCTTCTCATCCTGGTAATGAATTTATTAATGTTCTATTGTTTTTTACAGACCATTGTAGATGATGAACATTAATTCTAATTCTACACAATTCAACTACAAAGCATGTAGCTGCAGATCATAACACGGAATAGGTTGTGCCAGTATGAGATAATGTTGAACATGTTGATGTGCACATGGCAGGTAAAAATACACATTCGTAATGTTTTTTAAATGAATTACTTGTATTTATCAAAATATAAATATATTAATGAAATATTTTGACATTATTGCAGAAATTCATCGCCCCTCGCCTAAAGTTCAACCTTGCGAGCAGACTAGTAGGGATACTCATGATCAGATTCCCAAAGATGTAACTCTAACTAAATATTTAAAGAGAAGAAAAGTAAAAAGGAAGTGACTAAACAAATTTTGAGTAATTCTTATTTATAAAAAATAAAACTAATGCTTTTTCCCTCTATTTTATGAATGAATGCTTTACTGAATTGTTTACTGTTTGTTTTTCTGCCATTGACTAAATTAATCTTTTAATGAATGAGTTAATGAGTGGTTTTTTCAGCTGTTGAATGATTGAATGGTTTAATGAATGTTTTAAAGAATTATTTAATGAAATCATTTTTCAACTATTGAGTGAAATAATTTGCATTGCAAATGCATTGTTATTTGCATTGTGAAATAGTGAAATAAATTGTTATTTGCAAGTATAGGCATTGGATTTGGGGAGTTGAGAGTGATGTGAGGGGGGGAGGGGCCATAAGAGCTTCCACCTTCACATGGTTGGTCTTGTTTAGTAGATAATATTAAATTATTCTTGAAACAGAGAGGAGTTCAATGAATGGTAAGGAAGAATACATTAAAAAACATCTATTTCTATATTTTTATTGTGTAATTTTCACTATTGCTATTTGAATCCTCCATTAGAACTTGTTACAGATAGCATTGAGAAACATTTCCATAGTAAAGAGGAAAGAAATGGAGTTTTGATTAGATCGATGGCCTTATATACATATCATTTTTGGTTATCCATGTTTTATTAGGTGATATATTCTTAACAATTAATTTACTTGAATAGTTGAATAGTATTGTAATTTACATTGTAATAGAATTGTATTTATTTAGATTGTTTTTGTTATTTTCATAAACAAACATAAATATATTTGATGGGTCCTAACATGAAACTATTGCAACAGGAAAAAAAATGAAGTATGTTGAATGATGTTTTGAAAGGTAAAGCATAAGAAGACAGTGTGAAGATCCAGAAATCAAGGTATAAATATGTTTTCTTTTGTTTGATTGAGCTGTGTATTGGTTATTTATGCATGTGCACACACATACATTTAGTTGATGATGATGATTACCATACATAGAGGAAAACTTTGTTACATCTGACCTAAACAATTACCTTAAATATTTTGATTTATCGTGATAATTGGCCCCTTGTTAATACTTTACCAATACCATATATCTAGGACAACAAAATTAAATGTAGGCATTTCATTACAAGAAATTTGATAGGCATTTGAGTTTGATGGGAATATGAAAGGTCAAAAGACAGAAAAAGATAGATAGACTTGTGAGGAAAATGGTATCTGAAGCGTTGTTTCCCTATTATTCTACATGAGTATATTGTTATCTGCCCCAGTTTATCTTTCTCCAGTAGTTTTGTAATTTGTTTATTAATCTCATATCTTGTTCAACTTTGTTGGTTGATTGTGCAGTGGTAAACCTATGTTTATATTTGTGCTTATCCCTGTAGGTTCTGAGTTGGGCATGGTACACATGTTCGGGTACACAAGGTACTCCAAAATACCAAACACCTTTGAGCAATCGTTTCACACAAATAGATCACATATCAACACATCGATGTTTGTCATGTGGTTAAAACCCTCGAGAGGGAAACAATCCATGGCCCCAACCAAATAGCTACTTGGAGCAATTTATTATGCAAAAGAAAGAAAGTTACATGAGATTCTCATAATCGATCAACTAGTCAAGGACCCTCTATGCTCTTTAAATAGAGATCATAGACCGATCGGGTGTTAATCCACGGATAAATGGTAGGTATGATCTAAGAGAAGTTGAACCACCGGATCACTCTATGTGTAGAACATATCATGACCATTGGATTAGAATATTTACAAGTGCATACTAATGCATACAAAATAAACACACTTTTACCTAATGGATATATTACACAAGTTGATCTTAACTAACTCCTAAGTGTCTAAATATCCTCACATCCCCCCTTAAAAACAACTTGGTATAGGATTGAAGGATTTACAAAAGTGACACTATCAGGAGAAGGAAAGAGGCATTAGAGCCTATCCCCCCTTAAGGACACTTTCCTAAACTCCTAACAAAGACCAAAGTTTAGAAAACTTCGCTTCTGTAAGAGACTAGGTGAAGATGTCTACAACTTTATCATCTGTAGGGCAATAGAGAAGTTCAATAACACTATCATGGACAATATTTCTAACGAAGTGCGTACGTGTGTAGCTCAATGTGTTTTCTGCACTGATGTAGAACTGGATCTTTGGAAATCTTGATGGCACTTTGATTGTTGCACCAAAGTGGAGTAGGCTGGTGCTGCTCAAATCCAAACTTTGAAATGATCTGTCGAAGCCATAAAGCTTCCTGACTGGCATTAATTGCATCTTGACATTCTACTTCTACTGAAGAAAGAGCAAGTGCTTGTTGTTTCTTATAAGCCCAAGTGATAGGTCTAGATCCCAGACTAAAAACATAACTTGCAGTAGAATTTCCATCATTAGGATCGTCGGCCCAATCTGAATCAGTGAAACCAACCAACAAAGGTTTCCCTTCTGTATTGTAATGAATCACAAACTGAATTATACCTCAAATATTTCGAAGTATTATTTTTTATGCTTTCCAATGACTTTCATGAGGAGTTTGCATATATAACGGGAAACATGACCAATGACAAAGGAAAGGTCAGGACGTGAATGAGTCAAGTATAAAAGACTACAAACAACCTGATGATACAAGGTGGCATCTACTTCAGGGGAAGTACAAGTGGCAGAAAGTTCGACTCCAGACTGGAAGGGAGAAGGGGCTGGTTTACAATATTCCACGTGGAAGCGACGAAGAAGGTCACAAGCATACTTAGACTGGAAAAGAAAGATTCCTTCTTTGGTTTGTAAGACTTGGAGACCAAGAAAATAATCCGAATGTCCTAAGTCTGACATTTCAAATTTTTTCTTAAGACTGGATTTCACATGGGTTATAAGTTTAGGGTCACTACTAGTAAGGATAAGATCATCAACATAAATAACAAGTATGATGAGATGGTTTCCTACTTTCTTGGTATAGACATTGGGGTCAGAATGGCATCTAGAAAAACCAGTGTCAAGGAGAAAGTATCCATTTTGGCATACCAAGCTCTAGGAGCTTACTTAAGGCCATATAAGGATTTCTTAAGGAGACAATCAAGGCTAGAGTTATTCTTAACATATCTAGGAGGTTGTTCCATGTAAATTTCCTCATGTAAATGACCATGTACTAAAGGCATAATTGACATCCATTTGATGGACTTCCCAATTATGTAAAGTTTCAAGGGAAAGAACAAGGCGGATGGAGTTCATTTTTGCTACAGGGGAAAAAGTTTCATTATAGTCAATCCCTTCAACTTGGGAAAAATCTTGGCAACTAAACTTGCCTTAAGTCTTTCAACATTTCCATCTGATGCATACTTAGTTCTGTAGACCCATTTACATCTAACAATTTTTCTTCCTTTTGGAAGAGGAACAAGATCCCAAGTATCCTTCACCATTAAGGAATGATATTCTTCCTCCATAGCTACATCCCAATCTGGATTTCCTTAAGCTTCTGCAAAAGTTTTTGGATCATGATTCTTGGAAACTTGAGCCAAAAGAGAAGAGGCTCGCTGAAACTGAGAACATGTTTGTCATTGATCTCTAGGATCACTGGCAAGATCATCGGCTACTTCACATGTTGAATGGACCCATCGAGGAAGTATTGGTGCTGGTGCAATTGGAGGAACATGAGAAGGGAGAAGTGGATTTTCATCCTCACTATCATCATCAGAAACTGGAGTTAGAAACCTGACAAGGAAGTTGGAAGAAGAAGAAGAAGAAGGCACAATCGCCGAATCAGGCTCGCAGGCCAAAGATGGCACACCCACCAAGTTAGGCTCACAGGTCAAGAGATTTTCATCAAATTTAACATATCTTCTAATGATTATATCATGTGAATGGGGTTGAAGAAGTCTATAACCTTTTACATCTTCAGAATATCCAATAAATATGCACTTTTCACTTTTAGGCTACAATGCTTTCCGCTTTTCATCCAGAATGTGAGCCCATGCTTCACAACCAAACACACGAAAGTGACTTACATCTGGTTTAATTTTACTCCATGCTTCTTCTGGTGTTATACCTTGTAAAAATTTAGTGGGTGTGCGATTAACTATGTAATTTGCACAATTTATGGCCTTAGCCCAATATTGAAGACTTAGTCCCTTAGATTGGATCATACAATTAGCGATTTCCTTTAATGTGCGGTTCTTCCGTTCAGCTACACCATTTTGTTGTTGTGTATATGGAACAATGTGCTGTTGTTGAATTCCTTGTTCAGTGCAGAAAGTAGTGAACTTGTTGTTAACATATTCTCCTGCATTGTCAAATCTTAACTTAATAATTTGATGACCAGATTGTTTTTCAACAAGGGCCTTATAGGCCAAGAACATGTTAAATACTTTCCTCTTAAGTTTTAGGAAGTAAACCCAAGTGTGTCTGGAGTAGTCATCAATCAAAGTTAAGAAATATTTGAAACCAGAAAATGATGCAGATGGAAGAGGACCACACAAGTCACTATACACAAGCTCCAAAGGAACCGAAGCGTGCCAAGAGGCATGTTTATAAAAACTGTCCCGATGATGTTTTTCGAGTACAAAATCAGAAAAAACACCATCCTTGCAAGATACCATCAGAATACTAGTCACCATATTGTCTTTACATAGTTGTTGCAATGAGCGATAATTTAAGTGACCAAATCGCTCATGCGAAAGTTTACTCAAGTTATCACTATGAGCAAGAAAAACTCTAGTAAAAGGTGATGACCCAAAGTTGTTAAATTTGTACAACCTGGTAATATCATCAACAGTTCCAGTAGCAAGGAAATTTTGAGGATTTTTAAAATCCTTGATTACAACTTGGTGAGGTGTAAACGTCATAGTTTTACCTTCACCTGAATGAGTAATTTGATAGACAGATAACAAATTGCAGGAAATTTTTGGAACACATATTACATCACTGAAATGACCATTTTCTATTGGAACTATTCCAGATCCTACAACACTTAGAGATCTATCATTACCAACAAATATTTTTTTGGTGTTACATTCATGTATAGTAGAAAATATGGCTTGATCCTTATCCATATGATAAGATGCTCCAGAATCAATGAGTCATTCATTTGAAGTAGAAGAAGAAGATGTAATATAAGAGTAACCAAAAGCACAAAGTGCATGTCCATGAGAGTTGGATTCTAAATACGAATCTATTCTGATCTGGTGCTTCTTCATTGTTGCTTCCAAGGCTACCATCTTCTTGAAACACTTAGATTTATCATGATTATCTTTCCCACAAAAATTGCAATGACGCTCAGTCTTCTTTCCTTTTTTCTTGGATCCTTTGTCATTTTTTAAAGAAGGAGCTAACTGAGAGGGTTTGGGACCCTTGTTGTTTGGATTATTATTGCGAAAATTCTGTTTCTTGGGAGGCTTGGACTTTTCTTTCTGTTGGGACAATAAGGCTTTCTCAGATGTATCTGTATTGTTAATTATTCCAAGATGAATGAGCTTATCTTGCTCTCTAATTAAGGAATCACAAAAGGAATCAAGACTAGGCTCTTAATAGCTAGCTGCAGTCAAGGATTCTTTCATGGAGTAGAATGTAGATACAAAAAT
This sequence comes from Pseudotsuga menziesii, assembly GCA_001517045.1. Classification (NCBI taxonomy): domain Eukaryota; kingdom Viridiplantae; phylum Streptophyta; class Pinopsida; order Pinales; family Pinaceae; genus Pseudotsuga; species Pseudotsuga menziesii. The sequence goes on from LPNX010481627.1 coordinate 188,386, forward strand.
AGAATATGTAGGTCCAAGTTTAAAAAAAATATGATAAATACAATGTTTGTCTTATTTCTTAATCTTGCATTCTGCACATAAGAGTCTAAGAGTTTTATACTTAGATAAATAGTCTTGAATGCACGAAAAATCATTTGGATTCAAGGAAAGAAACTCATTCTCAAGTTGATGAACTCGAATTTCATTGTGTTTACCAAACACAGATTCCAAATTTTTCCAAGCTTTATCAGGTTCATCAATTCCAGATAAGTGGAATCGAAAATCAGTAGAGATTGACATCCCAATAAATCCATGAGCTTCATCACATCTATTTGCCCATTTAATTTTCTTATCATCATCAGTGGGTTCTGTTTCTTTCCTTAAGGTTATCCTAAAAATTAACCTACTTCGTAGAACATCCTCCATATGAGATTTCCATGAGAAATAGTTAGAACTTGTAAGTAAAATATCACAAGGGGCAGCCAAACTATAAAATAATGGCTTAAAAATAGAAACTAACTGTCCAGTTGCAAAGAGCTTGAAAAAATATGTGGTTTTAAAAAAAAATGACACTGAAAACTGATTCTAAATGATGAAGTTATGCTTGATCAAATAAAATGTTGAAGATGTCCCCAATAGTGATGTGACAGATATTAACTTGACCAACAAAAAAAAAACCCTCTTCCCAAGATCAACCTTTGACAATCACTTTATAATAAAGTTGCTTTGAAGTGAATCACTTTTGTAGAATAAGTGAGGTTCACTTTTACAATAATGTTACTTTTAAATAGTGTGATAATAAATTAAAAGACTTAAGTGACTCACTTTTTATTTTATTTTATTTATGTGAGATGCACTTTTACAATAAAATAACTTGAAAATAGAAATTGCATGCAATAAAAAGTAGCTTAATAAGGCTTGAAATCAAGACCTATTAAGTAATAAAACAACTTTGGACCAAGTGAGCTAAGTTTAAAAGGTACCTAAAAGAATGGAAAGAGGAAAGGGGATTTTTTTTTATTTTTAACTCTTCTCTTTCATTCTCTGTGCTTGCCTTTTATTTCCTGCAAATCACAAAAAAAAAATGAAAAAAAAAAACAAAGTTTTTTTTCTTCCACACAATGGAGTTAAATCTTGGTTAGCTTACACGGAAAGTGTATGTTTTTAAGTTTTCTCATTGTTTCTGATTTGCTGTGATTGCACAAGGTGGACAACAAAGAGCATACGTAGCCGAGAAGACAAGAAAAAAACCTTTCCCTTACTGTTTCTGATTCACCGTGATTGCGTAAGGTGCATAGCAAAGAGTATACGCAGTCAGGGAAGGCAATAGTTCGAGACTAAAACAAAGGGATATAAAAATAAAACTAATAAGATATGAGATATTTAAAAAAACAAATCCGTCACTGTAACATTATACCTTCAGATTTGCTAAAATGGGTGTTTCTCGAACAAACGAAAACAATTTTTGATGAAACGAAAAATATTTCCCAATGGAAACGGTGCTCCAGATGCAATGGAACAGCGCCCACAAGCCAAAAATGCATAGAAAATCTAGAACCAGAAACCCTTTCAAAGTTTCGACAACACCGGTTCCGGATCTAGATCAAAATCGAAAGCGGCTCTTCATAAAATCTTGGATACCATGTTCGGGTACACAGGGTACTCCAAAACAATGAACACTTTTGAGCAACCTCTTCACACAAATAGATCACAGATCAACACACTGATGTTTTTCATGTGGTTAAAACCATCGAGAGGGAAATAGTCCACGGCCCCAGCCAAATAGCTACTTGGAGCAATTTATTATGCAAAAAAAAGAAAGTTACATGAGCTCCTCATAATCGATCAAATAGCAAAGAACCCTCCATGCTCTTTAAATAGAGATCATACATCTATCGGGTGTTAAGCCACAGATCAATGCTAGGTATGATCTAAGAGAAGTTGAACCGTCGGATCACTCAATGTCTAGAACATATCGTGACCATCGGATTAGAATATTTAAAAATGCATACTAATGCATACAAATGAAACACACTTTTACCTAATGGATATATTACACAAGTTGATCTTAACTAACTCCTAAGTGTCTAAATATCCTCACAACACATTGGTATTTTCTGTTTCCATTGTAACTTTTCACCCCATTGTACACATTGGTATATCAACATGAATTACCAGCTGAATTTACAATCCTTTTAAGGGTTTATAGAAGTACTCCTTAGCCTAAAAATAATGCTTTTGGAAGGCATAATTCAATTATATTGTTGAGATTTCCCCGTAACTCAAATATGACCCTAACTTGGTTGATTTTGCAGGTCTTTTTGATAGGTTTTAGGGCTATAAACGATACTAACACTGATCAGTACTGAAAGAGTCCCTAAATTTCCCTACTAATAATTAAATGGGGTCATTGTAAGGCATAAAGTAACCTTTTATCAAGGCCAAATTATCCCAACCCCTGAAACATGTCAAGTATGAAACCTTAGATCTGACTTTTGATTGGTTTTTTTTAGGTTGCTTCTCAAGTTCGTGGATGTAGACATAAAGATAGGTGACACACTGGAGGATATAGGGCTAAATACGCAGACCAAAATTTGAGGGTGGCTTATAATTTGAAAATTGTTGTTATTTTTGGATTATTGAATTTTATAAATTTCTAAGGTTTTCTAGTTTATAAAAATGCAGATTTAATCTAACGCTACACTAATCATGCAAATGCGTATATTTACACATGAAATACTACTATATTTACTTCTAGGGTTTGTTGGAGGATCCTAATTAGGGAAAAAATCAGAGATATAAGGACAAACAAGAGGAAATTCCTTCAAGAGGATGTTTTATAACATGTAAAAGTTGACAAAAGCTAGTAAAAAGCCCTAATTCAGAGAAAACGCAGCATTACAACCACCATTCAATCCATAGAAGCATAATTTCACCAAACTTTACCAATGGAGCAACCAAGAAAACCCTAGATCGTCCTTGTGCTTGTGTTCTTCCAACAATGCTAGCATAAATCTTGCATGTGCATGAAACCCTAGAATTCACCGATCATTTTACCATAAATCCAAAGAAGAAATAGTAATATATTTGATAAGTTTTCCCTGTGAATCCAAAGGCAAGCCTATATCATTAGAATGCATTAACAAAGATAGAGTAGGAGTTTTAAGCAAAAACATTGAAAAAACATACAATTTATTTTTGTGATCAACTTTTTCATGGGATTCATTTTGCTTGTCAAAAGTGGGCCAATCTAATGCTCCTGCAACTCCACAGCCATTGTAAACCAGTCTTTATATGGAATCATTGGTTTATGCTCTTCAATATGAAGGCCCTCTTAAAGATTTCCTCTTTGTATGAAGTCATAGACAATAAGGCATTCCTTGCCCCATGCATAATAACTAATACAAAGTAGTTAGATGGTAATCGTTGTGCTTAATAGTTAGCCACAAATGCTAGTTATAATAGAAGATTATATTTGCTTGTAGTAAAAAGCAATTGTGAAGCCTTATAGAGTTTCTCTTCTTCCAGAAAATACTTTATTATTAGACCATGAGATATCTCGACTTCAATATCTATTTGTTTTAGCAGCCAAAGCCTTCATAGACTCCATTCACTGCATCAAAGGCATTTCCCCATTGGTCATTGGTCTTCATATAAATAAATCTTTCATAAAAGCTCTGTTTCCATCTCTCCAGGAAAATAAAGGGATTCACTAGCTACAAAAGGATTGGATGCTATAAACTCATGCTCCCAGCATGTAGAAAAGACAACAGAAACATAAAGCATAAAAATGGGAAGCCTATATAATAAATTGCATAGGGAAATGCATGATAAATTTGGATAAATTGGGTTATAATGAAGATCAATGTTTATCCTGCATTGCCAGCCTCTCCCAGGGATCCACTTGTCACTATTTTTTTGTCTAAGTAATGACAGAGGGAATCGCTATCTTTGAAAGGTATTTGAGCAAGGATAGATAGTGATTTAGCTTTGGGAAGGTAAATTGTTGTCTCTGTTGTATTTGTTGCTTGCAGGCCAGTAGGATAAGGTGTTTCTTTGGTCAATATAGAGACTGTGGATGGATGCAGCTAAGTGGAGTTTGGACCTCAAGCCCCAAGACATGAGGCAATAAGTGTAGCTGTTAAAAATTTAGTCCAGTTAGGTGCAGTTGTTTATGGCCAAAAAGGCCTAAAAAAATTAACTAAATCTAGTTTGAATCTCATCAAGTTGGGTGTAGAACCTTGATTAGGGATTTTGAGTTTTGTGGGTGGAGAGCTGTTGGGTCGATAGCTACTGCAAATGCAAATAGATTTTTTTGTTTTTTATATATGTTTTGAGGTTGATAGTATTGATACATGACCTTGTGGTCTATATTTGTCTCACTCTGCCCTACAACTACCTATCTCTCTCTCTCTCTCAGGTATGTCTATTGCTTCGTTAGTGACTTGTCTCCTAAGAGAGAAAGTGTGATCATATTATAAATCTGAGTATAGAAATTAAGGAATGTCTAAACCACATTGTTTTCTTCTATTTGTCCAGTTATAATATTTTTGCATGTTATTGACTAATTATGTTCATACATATCCTAGGTAACTGTAATTGATGGATGTACGTAGTGCTGATATGTAGTAATCATGGCTTGGTTTGGAGCGAAATCGGTCATAGCATCAACTAAATGGATATTTAGTTTTGACATTGAGGAATCATTCAAAAATGAGTAAACAGAGCTCTGTAATTGAATCACATATATTGAATCACATAGACTTGGAGAAGGCTCAATTGGTTCTTGGACACAGCTACAATAGAGGCAACATGAAATTCAATGTCAATAGAGTGGATAACATGGTTATACAGGCTATTCATCTTCTTGAAACCTTGGACAAGGACACCATGAACACCTTCTACATGAGAGTAAGGTATTGCAAGTTTAAACTTAGTATTGTTTTTTTCTGTTTTTGGGTTTTATATGAAACAACATTTTAGATAGTTCAGTCAGGGTCAATTCTAATAGCTATCAAGTTGAGGTCAGTTTCCCATAAGTGTCTTTTAATTCTTTAGTTAGGACTCTTGAATCATATTTATACTGAAAGGTAAAAGGATTTGTTTATTAACTTAGATTTATATCAAATCGATGATTTCTTTATTCTCTGAGATGTGTTTTAAAATCATTCAAAAACAAATAAATTTAAGAAAAATATTAAAAGTATTCCTTACGTATTCTCTAGGATACTCAATTTGTCATCAATACAGAATCATAAAAAGAGTCCTACTATATAAACCAGCAATACAATAAGACGAGCATAACGAGTGTCTACATCGCTCAGCTATGATTCCAAGCTAATCCACCATTAAGTGGTTGTTAGTGCAAGTCTTTTCTGAATCAGATAGGAAGTGATTTTTCTAAATTCTTGTTTGGTTTAGGTACCCTTCTGTAACAACAAAGTATATTTAGAAAGCCTGTTTGCCATTGAGTTGAAATCACATATCTTGAATCACATACACTTGGAGAAGGATCAATTGGGTCTTGGGCACAACTAAAATAGAGCCAACGTGAAATTCAATGTCAATAGAGTGGATAACATGGTTATACAGGCTATTAGTCTTCTCGATACCTTGGACAAGGACATCAACACCTTCTACAAGAGAGTAAGGTATTGCAAGTTTAAAATTAGTTTTGTTTTTACTTTTTTTGGGGTTTTATATGAAACAACATCTAAGATAGTTCAGTCAGGGTCAATTCTAACAACTATCTTTAATACAGGGAAAAATATCAGAATAATGGTGAGGTACGATTACTGGAACATACCCCAATCATGGGAACATACTTATTTTCTGCAAGCCTGCAATCCATGACTGAGGAGGAATTGACAGCAAACAATGAACCATGTTGCTGAGAGAAATTTGACAAAATCGGTAGCTCTTTAGTTTTTTCTCTCAAATCCATCACTGACTATTCAGAAACTTACTGATTCTTCTTACCTGTAATCTCAAACTCAGGTTTGTTCTCACTTGTATTCTCAAACTCAACTCCCAAAATGTCTGACAATTTTGAATGTAAAGAATCTCTCTTTGAGCCCTTTGACACACTCCACATATTAACCTCTGCTCGATCATCTGAGCTGCTTCTCAACTCATCAATCTCTGGTCCAAACAAGTTTCCTTCAGTGGTCAAATTCTAGGCTAAAACCATGTGGGGGTAAGTCAAATATTTGGATTTTGTTTTTTAACTCCATTAATAGGCATTTCTTTTCTGACATTCAACCAACACTTTGATAAACCCATCCGACGGCCGTCTCATGGCTCCGACGCTTCGGCCCGTTGGATGACCAATGGTTAAAGTGTCGAACTGTGTCGGAAGACCAACTCTTCCAGTGTCAGATGGCGTCATATTTTCAAAAAAATTTGGATAAAATAGATCGATGACCTCACCATTCCTTCGACACTTCTTCCTGTTGGAAGGACGACACTTCAAGGGTCAGAGGACGTCGGATTTCTGACGGTTTATGCAATTTTGGTTAGCACTTTCAAAGGAAAAAAGGTAAAATATGAGACATAATGGTCTATCAAATATTTGACCCACATTAGTAGAATGTCAAAGATCCGACGTTACGCCACTGACAGCAAAAAAATATGTATGTGTCGAAAATTCGACAGAGTAGTGTCGAATTTCAGACATGCCAGGTGTCGGATTTTGGGTTGAAATTCTATTGTGTCATAACGTCCCCAAACTCCCTAATAGTCCTAACCTTCGTAAATACCTATGATTAACAAGTATAAATAGAGGGAAGGGGGTTGAGGATGGGAGAAGCAAGTGAGAAGATAAAGGTTATGTTAGAGGAAATAACTTGGATATTTGTAGCAAGAGAAATCAGTTCTTGGTCAACAGAGGAGGGCTTATCTCAGATAGAGGTTGTATCAATCATTTCTTATGAATAAAGTGTGATGTTCTTCCACATTGTGTAGTGATATTCTTACTTGTTGTGATGTATGAAATTGTTGTCATCTTCCTTATATGCAATCCGTAATGTTTCATTCATCTTTATATAACAACTAAGATCTATGTGATATATGTCAATCTCTTTTGCAGGTGTTGATCATCTTGAAGTTTCTCAAGCATTTGGAGTGAAGGTTTAAAGCTAGGACCAACCTTCATAAATAAGATGCATGTGATTTATTCCCTATTTCTCTGTCAAATATCTCTAGACTGTTCTATGTCTTAAAGTTAATTATTTTTATGTTGATGACCCAAGAACCTTGTCTCATAAGGTAGATTTCCCTAAACAACATGAAATATGCCTCTTAAAGGAAGTGCTAAAGATAAAAATGTTCTCTATGCTCAAGGATTTAAGCATGAATTACTGAGTGTTGGACAACTCTATGATTGTCATTTCAATATCACCTTCTTCACACATCTTTGTGAAATAAGAAGAAATGGCTCTAAAAAAATCATAGGAAGAGGAGACTGATCGCCAAGGGGAGTTTACATGTTGGAAGAAATAGAAGGAGAAAGATTTTATATCAATCAAAATGATAATCCCTGGCTCTGGCATAAAATATTAACTCATCTAAGTTTTGATAACATTTTAAAAATCAGTCAATCAGAAGTTGTTCGAGGGATGCCAAAAACTTCAAAACCTATGAACAAGTTGTGTGGAGAATGTGAACATGGGAAACATTTAAGAACAAAATTCATGACAAAAGTGTATTAGTGCACATCCCATCCTCTTGAAATTGTCCATACCGATTTATGTGGACTAGTGAGAACCAAAGCTCTTTAAGGTGAGTTGTGTTTTATTGTGTTTATTGATGATTATTCTAGAATGACTTGTGTCACCTTTTTGAAGAATAACTCAGAGGATTTTGAGAAATTCACACTCTTTAAAGCCAAGGACAAAAATGAGAGTAGACATAAAATTAAATTCCTTAGATCAAAAAATGGAGAAGAATTCACATCAAGTGAATTCAAAAACGTTTCTGAAGAAAATGGCATCAAAAGATAGTATTGCATAGCCCGTACACCTCAACAGAATGGAATAACTTAAAGGAAAAATAGGATTGTTCAAGAGGCTGCTAGAAAAATGTTTCCTGACGCTAATTTGACTGAAACTTTTTGGAGAGAGGAAATAAGAGAAATTGTTCACATTATAAACATAGCACAATTGAGAGTCAACAACAATAAGATTCCTTATGATTTTTGGATAGGAAGAAAAGAAAATATAGGCTACTTTCAAATTTTTGGAAGTAAATGTTACATAAAAATCGTTGATGAGAACCTAGGAAAATTTAACTTTAGAACCGATGAAGGGTTATTTTTGGGATATTCAACAAATAAAAGATCCTACACATGTTATAACAAATGTTTCAAAAGAATAGTTAAAAGCATTGATGTTGTAGTAGATGAAGGATTATCACAACAAATGCCTAACTCTGAATCTGATGATGATTACTTATTTAATGAAGAAGGAACACCAAATAATAAAGAGGAAAAGAAACAACCTGATTAGGGTGAAGGAACATAATTTATCACTACTCATACCCCAAAAGATGAGAAACCTTTCATGAAGTTTGTAAAACATAATCATCCTAAAGATCTCATTATTGAAGATATGGGAAGAAGGTATGAAACTTAGACCAACTCCTAAAAAGATAATATTTTCCTTACTTTCAACAATTGAACCAAAAACCTTTAGTGAAGCCTTTAATGATGACTGTTGGAAAAATGCAATGAAAGAGGAGTTAGACCAAATTGAAAAAAGTAAAAGCTAGGAATCGGTGCCTAATCCCAAAGATAAAAATGTCATTGACACTAAATGGTTCTACAGGAACAAGTTAGATGAAAATGGGAAACTAATTAGAAATAAAGAAATACTGGTTTGTAAAGGATATACTCAAATGGAATGAAACTTTTTCTTTGGTGGCTAGGATGGAACTGTTCAAGATATTTTCGGCTTTTTCTAACTACAAGAACTTCAAGGTTTATTAAATGGATGTTAATTCAACCTTCCTAGATGGAGAATTGAAGGAAGAAATATATACTAAGATTCCTGAAGGTTTTGAATGTCCAGAAAAAAGAAGACCATACTTGAAAACTAAAAAAATATCTCTATGCTCTCAAGCAAGCACCCAGGGCTTGGTATGAACGTTTGGATAAATATTTAATCCAACAAGAGTTCCAAAGAAGTAGTACTAACAAGAACCTTTATCTCAACTTCAAAGAAGGTAAATTATTGATCACGATTATATGTGTTGATGATCTAATCTTTGGGAGAAATGAGGAAGGTTCCAGCCAAATCTTTGCTAAGGAAATGGAAAAATAATTTGAGATGTCCATGATAAGTGAATTGGAGTTATTCCTTGGTCTACAGATTTCGCAATATTCTAGAGGTATCTTTCTATCTCAATCGAAGTATCTAAAGGAAATGCTTTAAAAGTTTGGCATGATCAAAATCTCTCCTGTTTCAACGCCAATGATAATTGGTTGTAAGATCAACAAAGAAGATGAGTATCTTGCTATAAATTAGATAATGTAGAAATATATAATTGGAAGCTTACTATATCTCACTGCATATCGTCCAGAGTTGGGTTAGTGGCAAGATTTCAAGCAAATTCAAAAGAATCTCATACGACATATGTCAAAAGATTTTTTAGATACCTCAAAGGAACAATGGATTAATAATGGATTGTGGTATCCAAAGGATGAAATTTTTTATCTCAAGGAATTTTTTGATGAAGATCGGGAAGGAATTATCGATGATATACAAAGTACAACTGAGAATTCTTTCTTCCTTGAAATCGGTTGGTAGCATGGTCAACCAAAATGCAATCCTCTATCTCACTTTCAACTACTGAAACAGAATACATTTCAGCAGTTGGATTTTGCACACAAATCCTATGGATGAAACAACTACTCAAAGATATCGAGATCCAAAATGATCATCCACTTAATACAAGTGCTATTAGTATATCAAAAAATATTCCTATGCATTCCAAAACCAATCATATCCCCATTAAGTATTGCTTCTTGAGAGAACAAGCACATAATCAAAAGATCAAGTTGGAATATGTAAACACTAAAGAGAAAGTAGTTGATATCTTTACCAAGCCACTACCCAGAGAGGCTTTTGAGAACCTTAGAGATAAACTGGGAGTAATTTTTTCCACTCAACAAGAGAATTGTTTGTTGCATATGAGGGAAAATGGTTTCCATATGGCAAGTCAAATTTGAGGCCCTTCAAAGACCTCAATACACCTTGAGTTCATAGATATCGAGGATGAAATCAAGAGTAAAAGGCGACTACTCCAAGAAAAGAAATAGATCCTAGGATCGTGATTGCAAATTTTGACTAAAGGTAAGCTAATGGAAGGCAAGGATGAAGTCTAATAAGTCAGGGGTGACACAAATTGGCATTAAGAAAAATGCACACTGATAGGGGGAGCAACAGTCAACATGAAGGCCTAGTTCTACTCTCTTCACCACGTTGTCATGGATGTAAAAGGGGGAGAAAATCAGAGGAAGCTCATCGTCACTAGGAGATGTACATTGAAATCAATTCCAAAGCGGGAGATTGTTGGAATTTTGAGTTGGCATTGATGTCAGCAGAGTATACTAACCGAGCTGGAAGGTTAAGGTTTTGCAATAAAAAAGGAATAAATTCCCACAACATCCCACGAGCATAAAGAAAATTCCTACAACTCATAAGAAAAATTCCCATACCATATTCTCGTAGCCCATACATGACGAAGATGCCCACATGATCATAAAGAGATGGCCACAGGGTCTCAAAATGCCCGCAAACTATATATGCAGAGGATAAAATTGCACGTTGAAGATTTTTTTTGCGGAGAAAATACACGTAGAGGATAAAAATGCCCGCATGATTTGGTAGAATATTTGGATCCCTGTAGCATATAAACATATGCTCGTAGCAGGTGTGAAAGGACGAAAAAATCTTGCAGGGCTTGGAAAAGTACCCACAAACATTTGGAATGCATTGTATGGTTAATAGGTCGAGTAAGGATATATTTAAATAACTTATGGAATTATTAAATAGTGATGTGGGACTTGTTTACTGTGAGAACTGCAAGCCAGGTCAACCTTCCTAAGAAAGAGGTTTTATTTTTCGGTGTAATAACTTGCTGCTGAAGATAATTTCTATATAAATAGGAAAGTGAGAGGTGATTTTTGATGTAGATGCATTTCAATGTAAATATAAGCTGCAAATAACTAGGGGGTGCAAGATTGCAACAAACGAAGGCAGTAGATAGATGCATTTTGTGGTGAATGTTTTGGGTAAAAGATGTAATTCGATGGTGGAATATTTTGAAGGATGAAAACGAATTTGGTTATATGAGGTAGGGTGGAGTCAGGAATCATCTCATATAATCAAGTTGTTTAGTGAAAGAAAATATTTTGAGGTTGAATCCTTCAAAAAGCTAGTTCCAGCTAGTGTACATACTTTGTGTTAATGTAGATACCTCAAATGTAAATTTATTATCTATAAATATACTCAGGTTTGAAATTTTCATTTCTTGTATAAATTGTTATACATTGGATTTATTAAGTTGACAAATGAAGACTAATTCTGTGTGTTAGATCAATTCATAAATTTTAATTGGTAAAAGTCAACATTATTGATTCACCCCCCTCTCAGTATTCTTAGTTTTTTCTTCAACAACAAGTCTTGGAGACTTTTCCCTTCAAACAAATTACCATTAGCAAAAAAAAATATACAATGTCTATAAATAGGACATTGATAAGATATTCATCAACCTTAACAATAATCCCTTTTATAAGGTTGGATCTCTTTGTCGATTATATAGTTCAGCTAAAGAGTCCACCTACCAATAGGAACCATTAGAGCTATAATGGCCACCAATAGGAACCATTAGAGCAATAAGGGGTAACCGTGCATTAAACCCTTGAATGGACAGAAAATAGAAGAAATAAACTTGTTAATGAGAAATGCACAAAAGACAAAGAAAATACATCCGATAATCCAATTAACCACATTCAAATTGAAACCAATGCATATGAATAATTTCCTTAGATAGAGCTAACTAGCCCTATCATAGGCATTAGACAAATCCAATTTAACCACTCCTACAAGCATCCTTAAGTTCTAAATGAGTGTAATACTTACTGTACAAAGACAATGAATTCATAAATCTAGTCTTGTTGCACCGAGAGGCGCTCTACAGCCCAGTATGGGGGAGATCTTGTAACGTTACGTAACGTTATGTAACGTTACGTACGTTATTTTTATTAATGAAAAGATAAATTTTCTAATTATAGGCAAAAATAAATGTCGGTCACAAAAACAATCTAATATGGGGGAGATGTCGTAATCTTCCTACCTAACAAAACAATAAAAAAGTAAAAATTTAATTATCCGCAAAAAAAATATGTGGGTCACAAAAAAAACACAATATGGGGGAGATGTTGTAATGTTCCTACCTAACAAAATAATAATAAATAACAAGAATTATCCACAAAAAAATGTTGGCCTTGCACATGGTTTTAAAACCATTTGCAAGGCCTTCTAAACAACCCATAGTTTTATTGTACATGGTTTAGGAGGGCCTTGCACATGGTTTTAAAACCATGTGCAAGGCCTCCTAAACAATCCATAGTTTTAAAACCATGTGCAAGTCCTCCTAAACAACCCATGGTTGTAGGAGGGCCTTGCATATGGTTTTAAAACCATGTATGGGGAAATGTTGTAATGTCCGTTCCTAACAAAATAAAAAATAATAAAAAAATATTATATGTTAGCCATTAATAATATTAAATATTAATAATAAAATTATTATATGTAGAGCTTAAATAAAAAGATTTGTCTTTTGGTTTGAATCAAATCAATTGATACCTAAGAAGAGGTTTGCACCTCAAGAGAGTTGATCCATCTCAACGCTTGATAGAGCCTAGGATTTGGATCTACGCTGGTTTAAAAAACCAAATTGCTCGAATGAAATGATAGAAAATAAGAACCTTATTCAATTTAATAGCTAGGACCGTAGATATTATGTTGTAAACACAATAATTACACAAATATATAGATTTGAAGTCCTTGAATATATAGATTTGAAGTCCTAAAAGGATAAAGGATTATGCGTATTTGGAACCAAACTAATGAAAACTTATCGCTCTACACCACCATATGTTGATCTTCCCCACATAACACGGAAGCCCAAATCAATTCGACATTCCATCCAATCCTATAAATCAGTCATAAAGTTTTGATTTCTTAATTATCACGTTCCCTATTTATTAATTTTTATAAAATATAATTAAGTGTAATGGAGTTGTTCAAAATAAAGTTAATAAAAATGCGCTACACTTTATTTTTTAATTAAGTTATATATGTCTCAAATTATATTATTAAAAATATAATTCCCTTAAAGTTGAAAATACTATTCAAAATCTACAAATAAAAAATATAATTCGAAATTCTAAACTTTAATAGTGTGCATTGGAATTTTCCGATATAATCCTTCCACTCGCTTGGTCTACCTATCACCTTAAATACTTAAGCATGTAGATACATAATAAAATAATTCGAATTTAATTTATTATACTTATATTAAAAAAATTATTATATTGTATTTATATTTAAAAAATAATATAATTACTCTCCACCTAATTTTTCACATCTCCTCTTTATCCTTCGGGTGTATCTCATATATATACGAAAACAGTGTTGATTTTGTATCGAAAAAAATGTTTCAGAATGTGTGGAAAGTAGATACAATTATATTCGTTAAACAGAATGGTAGCATATAAATTCTCAATCTTTCATATAAATTTTGATATGTCATTGTTATACTTGTTGAAATTAGCGTTGTATTGATTAGCGTTGATATAATTTTTGCTACATTTATTTTATTTTTAAATTAAAATTATTTTTGTTTTACTGAATTGTAAAGATTGATGTGATAAGTTCTTTTTGACAAATTAGAAAAGTAACGTTTTTTATTTTTAAAACTCAGTATTTGTGAAAAGTTTTTTTATTAAATCATAGATTATTTTTTATTTTAAAAACTCATTATTTATGAAAAATATTTATTAAATAATAAATCAGAAAAGTATCTTTTATTTGTGAATGTAGATCTACTCAATACTATTATCTAAAGAAAATTACACCAGGTAAATGGACAGATTGGTAACTAGTAATTTAAAATATGAGATTGGAAGATATTCATAATCAATACTTTTAATGACATAAGAGTTCTTTATTATTTCAATACTAACTTTGTTAGCAACTTTGGACATATATGATTTTATAGTGTTAATATTTGTTCATTTTTTAGAATTATTAATTATCTAAAGAAAATTACACCAGGTAAATTGACAGATTGGTAACAAGTAATTTAAAATATGAGATTGGAAGATATTCATAATCAATACTTTTAATGACATAAGAGTTCTTTATTATTTCAATACTAACTTTGCTAGCAACTTTGGACATATATGATTTTATAGTGTTAATACTTGTTATTTTTTAGAATTATTAATGTTATGTGTTTAGAATTATTGATTTTATATGTGTGCATTTTTTAAAATATTGTATTTTAAAAATGTTAAAGAATAAATTTGTTTAAATAATTATTTTAAATTTATAAAAATAAATAAAATTAAGTAAATGGTTTTAAAACAATATGTAATTTATTAAGCAATATTATGTACTTACAAAACATATTTTTAGTGAGGAATTATTAAAATATAATTAAGAAATTATTAATATAACATAGTAGTAGATTTCTTAAAATTCACTTGAATTATATAAGTTTAGGTGATTATCGTTAGATACCTAGTATTATGAATACATTTTGAGAACAATATCAATAATAAATAAATAAGGAAAAGTATTCATAATATTAAATCAATACAATTTTTAAAATTCAAATTTGTATTTTTAATTTAAATATAATTAAATGGAGTTGTTTAACTATTAATTTGACGATTTTTTAAGCTTTTTTTTCCTCCAACGGTCGTCCATTAGACAACTCAATTTTTCAGCTTCCTCTCGTTATCCGGTTTTGATGGTTATATTCCCTAGCAACAACATCACACCAAATGAATTACATTAGCACTATGGGAAACATGTTCCTCATTCAGTGATCCATATCTCGTACAGGTCCATTCTTTTGAATCTCATAAAGGTGATACACTACGGTGTCCCTAGCCTTATCATGGCAATGCATATTGGAAGTATGTATTCCATTATCCTCTCCTTCATGCACCAAGACGTCCTTTATAGATTCAAAAGTTCCAAGTTACAAAGGATTCGTTTGTCCCATCACCTACACATTATGGGTATCAAATCTTGTTCTTGTGAACAAAATATAGTGAACCATTTATGTATGCAAAAATTTTATGATCTTAACTAAGCTTGACCCAAAGAAAACTTCCCTATACCCTTTATTGCCCAAGTAGTCAATGTGTGCAGTAGTGACAAAATCTTATCTTTGATGGATGGTTTTTCTAGATTCAATAAAATAAAGATCTATTGTCTGGATCAATATCAAACAACTTTCAAAACACCTAGGGGAAACTTTTCCTATCATGTCATTCCCTTAAGATTAAAAAATGTCAACACCACCTTTAAATGAACAATGTCATATATATTCAATGATATAGCTTGCATCATCTTACCTTACCATGATGGTTCCATGAAATAATAAAAGAACCATGCCAATCACCTCGTTAATTTGTAGACCATCTTCCTAAGATACTGTAATACAAAATACGATTAAACTCTCTCAAGTGTGTTCTTTTATGTAATTGTAGGTTGAATACTAGGGTTAATCATATCTCAAAACAATATCATCATTCACCTGCTAAATGTCTAGAAGACATCCTTCAACTACCCCATTAAAAAATGAAAACATAAACCTACAATGTGCCCAAGGTAAGGCCAATTTTATTCAACAATTTGTCTTGGATTATGCTACACAAGTGTAGGAATTTTTACACCTTTTTCAAAAAGATGTCCCATTTGAATGGGGTTGACCAAGAACACATGTCTTTAAAGGGATTGGAAAAATATTTGACATCTACTACCCTTATCTCCCCACTACAATATAAAAAGGATATTATGCTTTACGTTTTAATGTCATCATGTCCGGTCTCTACCCTTATCTCCCCACTAGTATATAAAAAGTATTTTATGCTTTACGTTTTAATGTCATCATGCCCTGTCTCTACAATCCTAGTTCAAAATGGTGAGGATCATACTGATCATGTAATTTGCTACATTAACAAGACACTCGTAAGCCCCCACTGAATTGCAACAGAAATTAGCATTGATTGTGATCCTCTCAGTTTAGAAATTGTGGCATTACATCTTGCTACACAAAACAAGAATGATGGATGCCTCTAATATGATGCAATACATATTAATCCTATGAATTATAAATGGTAAGTTCACTCACTCGATCGTTATTCTCCATGAATTCAATCTAGATTTTATCACACTTAAAACATAAAAAAGATCTCGATCTAGCTGACCTCATCGCTGATCTCCAAACTGTTGCAATGGGGCTCCGAGTCAATGATCAGTTTGTAGATGAAAATATCTTATTCTTAATTAGCGAATATCCATGGCACGAAGATATTTACAAATACATCCACACACAAATCAGCATCCCATATCTCACGTGATGATCATCAGTGCATTCATCACCAAGCCCCACGTTATCTTATCCTTGGAGACATTCAATATAGGCAGGGGTTTGACAACGTACTACGATGATGTATATATCATGATGAAGTCAATCAATCCCTCAATTATTTCCGTAGTGAATAATGGGACGACACTTGACAATGTTGGACACCACATGAAAATCGTTTCTGAAAAGGTACTTTTGGTCATTCGTCTTCAAATATTTTATTCATGACATCAAAAGATAAGAAAATTGTCAAATCTTTTATTGCCAAACAAAGGCTCTACTTGCACATTTGCACCCCCGCATCATAGCTAAACCTTTCTGTAAGTCGAGAGTCAAATTCATGTAATTCCATCCCACATAATCCCAAGGCCACAAGTATATCGCCATCATTGCCAATTACTACACCAAATGGATTGAAGCAATGCCTTCTTTAAAATGCACTGTACAACTATAACCAAGTTTTTCTTTAACCACGTCTTCTCAAGATTTTGTGTACCTAAAAATTTGGTCTCTAACGATGGAACTTATTTTTGGAATGAGACTTCTAATTAATTATCATCCTTTCTAGGATTCAAACATGGGTTTTCTACCTCTTACTTTCCACAAGTCTACAAGCAAGTTGAGGCAGTCAACAAAGTCCTCAAACCCGTGTCCAATGGAAAGTTACCAAGAATAAAACATGTTTGCAGCACATTCTATTCTCGACACTATGGGAATAGATAATGTCTATTGAAAGTAAAACATGATTTACTCCGTTTCACCTCGTTCATGGACTAAAGCAATTTTACCCATTGAGTTCCAAATCCCTACACTTCGATTGATGGTACAACTATTACTAGACATGGTGGAATTAGAGAAATGATTGTTGAGTTTGGAACAACTTGATGAGGAGCATTGTGATTCATAACATCAAAATGAAGCAATGAAACATCACACAATATCCCATTATGGTCCTTATGTTCTCCCTTGCACCTTTAGCAAAGGTGATCTTTCGCTCGCCTTTTATTCCAAAAAGGACAAGAAGCTCGGACTTGGTAAGTTTCCCCCCATGTGGAAATGACACTACATAGTTGAAGAATCATTAACCTAAAGAGCATATGTGTTGGAAGATCTTGAAGGACATTTTCTAAACATCCTTATCAATGGGTTGTATAGGAACAAATTCTTCCCATAAGTTGAAAAAAAATTATTCCTTGTTTCTTGTCAATTATTTATGCACTACCAAATCTCTTGTCATGAGAATTATTATTCTTGGGTATGTGTGCAAGATTTTCAGGAAAAATCTATTCCTTAGCATCCAATTGGTGCGTGTTACCTACTCACAAGTATATCATCTCAATTTTGCATATCGGTAGTGTATACTGTGTGTTTTCCTTGCACTTATCTAGTGATCATGATGGTATCCCTACGGATCCTTCCGTGGTAAAGAATAATCACCAATGTTATTGTCGAGAGATAATATGATTGGAACCGAATGGGAATGTGCACCATTATTACACCCTCATACTTTGGCATCCATGATGTCAAACAACTAAGTTCACGGAGTCTTATAATTCACCAAGTTTGCTAAGCTGAACCCATAAGTCATCACCTTACATTTTATTAATAAAATTTTTATGCAACCAAGTCCCAGAAATAACATAAAAATAGCAGGAATAGATCAAAATAGATTAATCCACACCTTAATAATGAATAAAAGAGATAAATAACAATCCTCTTCGAGGGAGGAACCTCCTTACACAATCTACTTGTGTACCCAAGACAAGACAATATGCAATGCTGACTAAAACGAGAATATCTCCTTCCTATATATAGGAGACAAAGGTGTATAATAACAACTAATTGACCCACTAATAGACCCAAGTCGACATAAATAATATGTAATGCACCATAATATAGGGGGCAATGCACTACACTATATGGGGTAATATGCCATCATTAAAGTCTTAACATGCCCCTCACCTTCAAAAGTGTTGTCCTCAATGATGAAGTAGTTATGTATGTTGTTGTATAAAGGAAATGTCTTCCCATGTTAAATATTCCGAAGGTAATTTATTCCATTTAATGAGATATCCTAGATTTGATCGATTTCAAAGTTGTCTAGTTCTTATATCAGTGATTCTTCACGATGCAAAATAATTTTCCCTTCCTCATCAAGTTTTGGTAATATCATTTGAATTGGTAGCATGTCACTAACTACCTTCTTCAAACAAGAAACATGGAAAACTGGATGGACTCGTGAAGATGGAGGTAGTTCCAATTTGTAGTCCATACTACCAATCTTTTGTATCACCTTGTAGGGATCGTAGTATTTATGTGATGATTTATTATCCTTCTTGGTGTTATCCAAGGAGATATGTTTGTATGGTTGTAGTCTTAAAAACACCCAATCCCCTACATTAAAGCATCATTCATTGCAGTGTTGATCTTCTTATTGTTTCATTGGATTTTGTGGTACATTTAAGTTGCCTTTAAGACTTCAAGAACTTGTTGTTGATGCTTCATGTGGTCTTCAGGTACTTGAACCTTAGAGGAGTCTCTTACTAAATATGTGATGGATGGTGGATGATAGCCATAGAGTTCCATAAATTGGGTCATTTTTTATGATGTATGGAAATAAGTGTTATACCACCATTCTACCAAGGGTAGCCACTTTACCCATTATGATTGTTTATCAACTGCAAAACATTGAAGATACTGATCCAAACATTTTTTACGATCTCTGTTTTTCTATAAAATTGAGGATGATAAGATGACTTATGAGCCAGTTGAGTACCCAAACAAGTAAATATTTTGGTCGAAAAGTTTACAGTGAAAATGGGATCCCTATCACTTACTATAATATTTGGAGTACCATGTAGTTTTTGGACTATCTCCATAAAATAATTGGCAACCATGCTTTATTTGAAGGGGTTAGATAGTGCACAGAAGTGTGTATATTTAGTAATTCTATCAAGAACCACCATGATGAAAGTCTTTCCTTTTGAATTTGGTAAACCTATCATAAAATCAATCAAGACATATGCCCACCTTTGGCTTGAAATGGAAAGTGGTTGTAGGAGACTTGGGGCCTTAGTTATTTCAACTTTATTTCGTTGGAAAGCCAAACATTCTGTCACAGATTTTTGAATATCATTTTAAGACCATCCCCAAAAAATTATTTATTTACCCTGTGGTACATTTTTAGGAAACCTAATAGCCCTACTATCAATGAGGAGTGGAATTCAAAAGGTACCTTTTGCTTGAGCTAGGAACTCTTACCAAGATATAGGTGATCCTTGTACCATAGTAAATCATCTTTCCACTTAAATGTATTAGAGGAACTAGGACTACATGCTACATCTTTTGAATGAATGTCTATATTTCCTCATCGTTTGTCAATTCATCCCTTGCTTCGGCTATCCAATCTGGTTGGATGATCGAGATATCATAGAGTAATGCTTCAACATACTCATCCTTCAACACATTATACAACATGATGAAAACTTTAAATAGTTCTCATTTTTTAAGATTGCATTTAGTGTCTATTTTTACCCTCGAATTGAAAAATGGTGCTACCGGTAGTGTACCATTTTTTTCAGGAGAAAAATTACAATTTTTTGGAAACAAATCAATAGATTTTGTTTTAATCCCATAAAATAGACTAATTTTTAAAGATTATCAAAATATACAATTTTTGTTTTCAAATTATTTATTAATATACATACTCCTTCATCTAAAGGAACGTTGAAGATATATGGGTGTGTGCAAGCTAATGAGGGTCTCTTTTGACATGTTAGATGCAATAGAAAACTAAAAAAATAGACATCCATCAACTTACATGGATATTTTGAGACACTTACACAATCAATATTGTGATGAGTTAAAAAGATGAAATGTAGGAAATTGATTGACGTTTCCAGGTATATAATTTTTTTCTATTGAAAATTTTCTTAACTATCTAAAGTGAGATATTTTTTAACAGACACTTTTTATTTTGGGGACAAATTATAAGGTATATATGTTTTTGTGGGTGCATCCTTTGAGTGACTAAATGATGGATTAAACTTACAAAAAATGGTAGATATATAGAGAACAGATAATACTAGTGCATGACTATTTTTCCAATAATAAAAATAATATATTTTTTTAATTATCTAAGTGATCAAACCTCGAAAATGGTATGTCAATTGTGATTGCAGCGTTTAAATGTCTTAATGCAATTATTTGAAAATGGGTTTTTTATAGGATGTAGAGGTCGGTGTTCTTTAGTGTACCATAAAAAAAAATTCCAAATGGTTGAGAAATGAAAGAGTTATGGATGAAACACTAACAATGTGTTTTTTTGTGTTGAGGAGTGATGACACAAGATAAATAAGAAAAAAATAGAAAAAATTTATATATTCTTGTTAAAAATTACATATTTGGAATAGGAAAAAAAAACATATATTTCTAAAATTTCATAAAAAAATAGAGGTGTGCAGCATACTGTAACCAACTGCTAAACATGAGCATATTTAAAATTTGGATATAATGCTCAATTAGCTATGGTTTGTCATACTCCATGGTGTAGGCATGATTAATTCTAAGCAAAGCCTAAAGTAGACACATAGGCATAAGAATTACATGCTATAATGGTGGAGGTTTGGCCATAGTGGCAATAAATGCACTCTTGTTTTGTTTAAATTCAAAAACGTGTTCTCGCCAATGCTAAAAGTGTGCACATTATACTATGGAAAAATGCATGTGTGTTTTTTAAGACTATAACATGTGCTCATTATGTAAGCATATAACTTTATATTTGACTACATTTCCAATTATAACAACACTTTTATTATTTTATGTCCCCTCCACACCCCCCCCCTTCCCCCTAGATCNTCTCTCTGTCATAAACACCCACATTACACATCCACAGGTCACCCCTTATGACTAACACTCATCCTCTTCCCCCAAATTCTTACTAATTACCCCTCCCTACCTTTCACTCCCATCCTCCTCCTACCTCCCCCACCCTCTTCTCCCCCCCTCTTCTCCATTACTGAACCCTTATCCACTCTCTCTTAATCCCCATCCCCTAACACCAAACAACCCCCTCCCCAACCCCTAACACCCACCCACACACACACGTGTCCATAGGTATGCCCCCACCTCTAACCCCCTCTTCTTCCCCCTAGCTATAACCTCGTCCAATCTGTTGAATCCCATCAAAACCCACTGTTATCTCTCTCTCCCCCTATGTCTCCCCTACAACTAACACCTCCTTCTCTCTCTCTCTCTCTCTATCTCTCTCTCTCTCTCTATCACACACACACACACACATCCTTGTGTCTCCCCCTACACCTAACAAGCCTCCTCCTACACTCTCTCTCAATCCCCAACTCAAACAATTACACATAACCCCCACCCCCATATCTATACTCCAAAACTCTCTCCCTCTCTCTCTCTCTCACTCAAACATTGAGTCACCCACACACACACATCCCTTTGTTCCCCCCTACCACTAAAATCCCTCATCCTCCACTCTCTCTCACTCTCTAACTCATCCATCAACACCTAATCCCCACCCTCATATATATTCCCAAACTCTCTCTCTCTCACTCACACACGCACACACACAAACCCCTTTGTTTCCTCATACCACTAACACCCCCCTCCTCCACTCTCTATCACTCCCCAACTCATCCAACTACACCTAACCCACACCCCCTATCTATTCCCCATCCCTCTCTCTCTCTCTCTCTCACATCCCTTTGTTTCCCCATACCACTAATCCCCCCCCCCTCCTCTATCTTTCACTCCCCAACTCATCCTACTACACCTAACCCACACCCCCTATCTATTCCCCATCCCTCTCTCTCTCTCTCTCTCACATCCCTTTGTTTCCCCATACCACTAATCCCCCCCCCCTCCTCTATCTTTCACTCCCCAACTCATCCTACTACACCTAACCCACACCCCCTATCTATTCCCCATCCCTCTCTCTCTCTCTCTCTCACACTCACACACACACACACACACACACACACACACACACACACACACACCCATTTGTCTCCCCATACCACTAACACCCTCTCATGTATCCCACACCCCTTTGTCTCCCCCTAACACTAACACCCTGTCATGTACCCCAATTTCAATAACATTTTATGTTTAAGATGACTGTAATTAATTATGTGGAATATTTTATTAATTAATTAATAAAAGATGGGACAAATAGCCTAAGGAGGTTGTTGAATGAGTGCCCACTTACGATCTAGGAGGAATAAACTGAGGTGATAGAAAACTGACACATGGCAAAATCCTCAATCCCTTCTAACTGTTGCAGGGGGTGTCACATGCCCCAATTTTCAAAACAATTTTATGTTATTGAGGAACATTATGTTATGTTTTGTGTTAAATTTTGTAATTAATTACCAAGTGGGTTCAAGGATAATTTAATGTATTGCAGAATATTTTATTAATAAATCAATAAAAGATGAAACACCGGCTTAGGGAAGATGTTAAATGAGTGTTTATTGATCACTTTATGGAGAATTCTAGGTTGAGAGAATATTGAAAAGTGGCAACATCCTCAAACTACTTCTAGTTGTTGCAGGTGGAAACTTCCTTATATTCATGGTCAAGATTCCCCAAGAAAGTGGAATAGGAGCAGGTGGCTGATTTAGGTAAAAAATGACCCAAAAGACCTAGGAATGCTAATAAAACTTCCCTTGAAGACAACTGAGGCTGCTCATTCTAGATTTGTGATCATTCTAAATGAATGAAGTGCACATGTGAAATTCGATGGAGGGGACTAGCTAAAGTGCGTTTGAGGGGATAAGTGATGAAGATTTAACTTGTGCAGCTATTTTAGGCTGAAGTTATTACTGATGTAAGAATGACTGAGTTACTACTGAATACTCAGTAAAGTTGCAAAGGATATCAATACTACATATCTCACTAAGTACTCTATCAGGAGGACCAGGAGACAGGCTCGAGGGTCTTGAGAAATTGTAGACTAGATTTTCTCCAGGAGTTGCTTGGGAGGAACAACCTCCTTAAGCTGTTGTCACCTCATCTATTTGACAGGTTCTAATTGTTTTAGGTTTAGTTATTATTTTATTGACTGTTTCAAAAAAGTTTAAGAGTTTATCAATATTAGTATATTGTTATTTTGTTGTTGTTAATGATAAAGAAAGAACATTTGTTTATATTGTGAATATTAGTATTTAGTTAGACTATGATAAACAATAAAGATATTGCTAACTTAATTGATAGATAGGAAATTACCAAACTGTATTTTTCCATGCCTTTTAGAAGGAAACACTAGTACAACAGGTGTGCTTAATTTCTATAAGTAGATTTTAATAATTTTGAATGTAGACGTAAAGAATTTTTTTATGAAATCTAATTACAAAAGTCTAGCTGTACTTGTACTGTCTATTGAAAGTATATAAAATATCTAATTACCGGTAAGAATGAATTTAAATAATAAGTACCAGTATATATATCATTTACAAAATTAAAACTAGTAAAACACATAATATAAATTCAATAAATAAATTTAAATAAATAAGTATAAGAGCAGTAAAATATTTACTTAGGGTTTAACCTAGTGCATAATATTTTAGGTTATTTAACTACCTAGTCAGTCATACATTTAAACTAGGTTTACAGTAAACAAAAGGAATTAACACTATAAACCTTTAGAAATATCTAGGGTTTGCAAGAGATGGGTATTATCACTCTATGGTTAAAAAATTTACATTTATTTTATAATACAAAACCTAGAAAAACCTTTCGAGAATTGACTACAGTAATAATTAATTTTACTGCTAGTAAAATAATTACAAAACTATAGATTATTCAAATATAATCTTTTAACAAGAAACATAATATCTTATTAATCTAGTAACTCTGTGCATTGAAGAAGTAAATAACAATAAATATTTACCATAAACCATTTATATCTGAATGTAAACCAAATTGAAATAATGCTAAAAACAACTCCAAGTTGAAACGAAACTGAACCATTATAGTATTGCCTGTAGCATTTTATATTTTTGTCTAGGATTTAAAAGCCTGACCAAAAATGACTTCTTCAAGTCTAAACAGAAATAACAAAAACCAAATTTTTTACAAACCCTTCAACTATTTCGAAAATGCTAAAACCATACCCTATTCATTTCTTTGTAAAAACCAAATTAAATATTCAAGAAACCACCCAGTGGTTAGACAATATAGCCACGGATTAGAGCCAAATATTAAAAATTATTATCATCTATATCATTTCAGGCCAAGAAGGCTCAAACAAAACCATGAATTTACAACTTCAATAGGCATAACCTTTCTTTACAACAACCCCTAGGGCTTTAAAAAAATTTAAAATAAAAGAAAGATAGCATAACTATTAACCATGGCTGAGCCATCAACCATCATGGTAGTGCTTCATTTCTTTCCATCATACATATGTGCAGGAACAAGCCTCAGATGTCACCGGGGCTTACCAGGAGAGCACTTTTGCTGAAGATTGAGGGTAGTTTTTCTTCGAGCTTTAAGTCCAAGTCTGGAGAAACCTGCACATAGAACACAACAGTGTTGTTATTCATTTTCTTTAAACAATAATGACAACCCTGTTAATTAATAAACTGAAAGTTTATGTGTTTTACCTTGTAATATGCACAGTGGTGAAGTCGTGGAAGCCACCGAATCCCAGGTCGATGGCACATCGGAGAAGGTAAATCCTTGGGGATGATATTGTGTGGAATGCAGCAAAACCCAAAGCCACGAACTAGAAGGGATTAAACCCTGAGGAGGAAACAAACACGTAAAAGACAGATGCAACTCTTCACTTCAGAAATTCTTGATCACTTTGCACCATAAGTAAACCCTCACAGTGACTCAAGACATCAGCGTGACTAGTTCCAACGCTCAAATACCTCTTTGACAGTCAACAGACCTCTAAAAAATAGTATTTTATCAACCCTATACAATCTCACAGGGTATGAAGGACTGGTTCTTACATCTATGGAGGTTAACACATAAACCATGGCAGCGAGGAGCTTCCAGCTCGACCACTCCTCAACCAAAAGAAACCCTTTACAACGTGAATATAGGGTTTGGACAACTTTTATGAAAGTCAACAAACCTAATTTCTTAATCACCTACCATGTTTCCCCAATTATTTTCATAATCGTGGGTTTGGAACTATAGTCGATTACACTAATTTCCAATCTGCAAACAAATCATAGCGAAGCAAAGTCAAAACCATATCAATGGTATGTTTTGTTTTATCAATAATGTTGTTTTCTTTGTTATGTTGATTTCTTAGTTTTTAAAACCATAGGATAAACAAAATGGTTTTTACTTTCTATTGTCTATTAGACAAGTTAGAATAATTACATTCTAACTATGTTTGTTTATAGAATATAAATAAAGTACTACACTTATAATAGTAAAAACATCATTGAAAGGGGTAATCTAATCCTTTCTTGAAGTATTTCACATAGATATTAGAGATTAAAAGTAATTTCTTATACTTTGGAAATTATTTTCTTTGAAGGGTATAACTATAGCACAAGGAAATACAAGATATTCTCTAATACATACGATGATAACAATACATTAAGAAATTTACAATTTATAACAATTGTAATTGAAAGTTTAATTAAATCTAGCTGGATATACTAGGGAACGAGGTGAGAAAACACGGTTTAGTAGGTTACTAAAATAGAGTTGTAAAGTTTAAGAAATAACCCAATAGAATATGAATGACACCTTAGACCAATCTGTGTACAACAATATGTAGTTGGAAATACAAGTATGTGCAACCTATCTACTCTGTTATAAGAGTTTCAATTGTAAACTAATGCCTGATTGTTGATAAAGGTGATTTAAGGGTCAAGATAGATAATCTATCTATTATCAAAACACCTAATTATAGGAACCCTAGATCAAGGGTCATTATGTAAATACTTTAAGCAAGTATAATGTTATTTTTGAAAAGAAGAGCTCATAGAAAGAAAAAATTTATAAACAAGAAAACCAAGTAATTCAAATAAATACAAATAGAACCATACTCCAATTGCTATACGACAGATATGTAATTATATGCACATGCATGCAAAACATATGTTTTCTTTTATTAAAACATTAGATCATAATTTCTTATGAGTAGAAGTAGAAGTGTTCTTAAACATTTCATTTGGAAAAATTTAAGTAAATAGATAAAACTACATGATGAATTAATTGGATTTCATTTCGGGTGGTAAACTAAACATGCATGTTGGTGCTTAGGGTAGACTTGGGTTTTTATACTTTTATCTTCCAACCAACGAAGAGACCCACAATGTTGTCCCTTTCGGCAACAACCTGCGAATAGGTTGCAGTCTCACCCGAAACAGCTATCGGGTGCCACAGAATCAGGTTTCTGCAGGCAAAGAGGGATATTACTGTACCTTTAGCCTTAACAAAGAATAACAGAACTTATATATTCACTTAAACAGATTTGCAGTTTAGATGAAAAGACAGTTACTTGCTGAACCCTTAACTGGGAATTCACAGCGAAGTTAATACTTAACAGTTTATCTTACTTATCTACTTATCAAATGCATAAAACAAAACAAGAACAAAATAACAAAAACCAACACAACACAAGATATACGTGGTTGACCCTCAGTGTAGGGGCTACATCCACAGAACTGTGTTTATATTCAACTCTTTACAACAACACAGTTCTAATCTGCGCACTCAGCTGCAAATATTCTCAACAACCCAGAGCTGCGCACTTAGCTACAGGTCCTTTCTTACAAAACACTCTGTGCACTCAGCTGCAGAGGTCATCCACGCACTCAGCTGGGAATTAACCTTTCTTACAATCCCTCTGTGCACTCAACTACATAGGTCATCCACGCACTCAGCTGGGACTTAATCTTAACCCCAAGATAGGCCTTATCTTCTTCGCGTCAAATTATCATCATTCAAAAACCTTCGAAAAAGCTCTTTTCTCCTTTACATAAGTGCCTATTTATACAAGTGCACTATTACAATACCATGTGTTTAAACCATGGGCTTAAAAAACATGGGCTTAAAGCATGGGTTATTTACAAAAAGAGGGGCTTCGACCCAAGGCCAAAACCCCTAAGACTATTTTGGACCGCAACTCCGCTTACAAGCTTCGGACCAAAACCGTGGAGTTTCCAAAATTAAGGACCTTCAAGGTCCGCGCCCCAACAGGCCCCTAAGACTAACCGGTGTCCCATCCCGAGGCAGTCTGCTGCTTTTCTGGTGGAAAAATATTTTTGGCGAAGATAGTAAATTGCTTGTTGAGGCAGCGCATGATATCTTCGGCTACTTGCTCCTTCTCCACTATCTCCTGCAATGTTCCTGAAGATGCTTCGTTGGCCTTTTCCTATGCAAACGCATCATACTCCTTTAAGAATTTGAGCTGGCTGTCCGCAGCAGTGCTCAACTCCAAGGCCTCGTTAATGAGAGGATGCATAGAGCTCACTAACGGTGTCTCTTTTCTTCTACAAGACTCAATTTCTTGTTGGATCTCATTGCTATGCTTTACCTTAAGCATCTTCTGCATAAGAGGCAATGTCTTAATTTCTTCCTTTACTGTATCCAGCTCTGTCTGTCGCTGCTTGATAGTTTCTTGTAGCTTTTCGACTTTTGGGTGGTTCTGCAAGTTCACCCAGGCCTCGACCCTTTCATCTAGCATCTTTTATGCACTGCTCACAAGATCTGAGATCTTTGTTGCAGAGGCTTGAATATCTCTGCGGCATTGTTCCCTGACCTTTGGTGGACTCTCAGGAATGATGCAAAGTTGAAGCTTCGGAATATGAGCCTCATGCTCTGCTTTCATCTTCTCTATCAGGCTTCAAGATTGTTGTGCATAGTCTTTCATCTTGACGAGTCTCTACTCTGGTTCTTCTTCAGCCTGCATGTCGAAGTCAGGGAGACTTTGACACGCCTCATCCAATACTCACGCTAGTGCAGCCCGCTTGCTTTCTGCTTCCCTCTTCTTTTGCTCAGCTTTTTCCAACTACGCTGCAAGGCTCTCACTCTGCTTTGTGGAATTTTCTAACTGTATGTGTGAGTAACTGTCTCGTTCTCGGATCTCCTTCATGAGTGCCAATTGACACAGATGCAACTCCTGCATAGACAACTTAGCATAGTCTATCTCAACTGTCATGCTCATATGCGATCGAGATGCTGCATCAGTTATTATGAGGGCTGCACTTGGGACCTATCCTCTGTTGCTTCTGGCTGGCCATTGTCGACTATCTAGCTGCGTGATTGCTAGGGCACTGCTTGCTGCAGCGCCAGTTGATGTTCTTTCTGCTAACTCCTTCAGTTCTTCAATTCGCTGCGCTATGCCGGTGAGCACATCAAGGTGTGTAGCTGCAAACTCTGACCATTTGCTAGTTAATAATTCTGTAGACTTTGTCAGAGCCTAATCAAGCTCTTCAATCGTCACAGCAGGCTCTTCAACAATATTATTTCCATTCGACGCCTTAGCTTTCTTTCTTGGCAAAGGCTTCATCACTTCCTCTGCTTCGGGAGACTTGCACTTATCTCGGCGATTAGGGTCTAAAATGGTCTTGACCGATTCTTCTTCTTCTTCATTAGCTCCATCATCTCCACATTGGTCACTTTCGCGCTGCTGTGACTCATCTTGTTCGTTGCTTTCTTCGAGTGGGTCATTCTGCTGCATCTAGCTAGGACCTACGCCCACATCTGTTACTGGGGGAACTGGTATGCTCGGCCTTGTTCCTGAGTCCTTCATCCATTCGGCCGGCCACTGCTGAACTATTGCGAGGATGTATTCCTCGTTCACCATGTATGGAAACTTCGACCATTTATGCTTGTTATCTGTGCGGGCCTGGATGAAGACATGATGCATGTCAGCCCTGAAATTGGCCACTCCTGCATACTGAGAAAATAGTTCATTACTAAGCCACGTACACCATAAACAATAGGTCACGTACACCATCATATGAAACTATGCCGTGTGCCGTGTGCTGTACCGAGGCTTGGAGCAGTACTACCTTGGGCTTAACCCATTTCCAGGAGCATTTGAAGCAGCGTTCCCGTCTATTTCTCTAAGGGGTGGAAGCACGTGAATAACTGACCCTTATCTGAAGATTCAATGATCCTAGCTCCCACACCTCTGGGACGGTTTTCCACCCAAGAATTTCCACCACCCACCTTACAGGGATTCAAATAAGAAAGCCAAAGGTAAAGGGTAAAGCGGGTGAGCATCAAGATAAAAGATCTCGGGCGGGTAGTTTCTCCTGTGGCCTTGAGTTAAAAAAAAAAAGAATAAATACCAAGTTCTATGGATAGTGCCCGAACTCATGTGGTAACCTGATTCCAACTGTGATACTAAAAAACCCTAAAGCACCTCTGAACGCTCCGAAGTAAAAACGATAAAAGTAACCGTCGCGCGACCTACCACAACTGCAGCCCGATCTTATTTGTTCCTCTTCATACTTCAATTTACTGATCATGCTTATTATACAAAACAAAGGATCATCCTCAATAAGATAGAAAACCTGATAGTTAGTCGTGGTTTCTTGGGTTGATTCACCATAAAAATTGGGGTTTTATCTGGATCTCAGGTCCTATATGAACTATAAAAAGAAAAACTAAAAGGCCGATGGAAGAGCGAAAAGCCCTATATGTTTGCGCGTTGCATCGAATTATAAAGAAGCTGTGACTTTACAACGAAATCTGTGACTGATCAATAAATACAAACACGCATATCTGTTATTTAACGATGCAATAAGGAAATAAAATAGAACAATAAAGTACAAGTATTAGATAGATAATCCAAGTACAGGTATTTAGTAATCATCATATCTAGTTGGGAATAGTGCTAGCCTGCTTCGTATATATAACATAGTGAGACCAGACCCAGAATAAATAATGATATTACTGATGACTCGTCCCATTCCATCTTTTTCACGAGATAAATGCAAAGATGATCTTATATAACAATGCACCCTTGTCATTGCTAGTTGATCCATCTCTCAATGTGAATATGTAATCTTGTAGGTTTGTGATAGCTTAATTATGATCTTGTGGCTAGTTAATAGATCCAATGTGAATAAAGAATAATGCCTTCGGTTGTGTTCATAATGTAATCAATGCGAAGATCTTGGTTTGTGTTCATAATATGTAATCAATGTGAAGAAGAATCTATGGGTGGTTGTTTCCATTATGTATTCAAGGAGAGTTGTTTATATGTTGCTATGTGAAAAAATCATAGTTGAGTTTGGATTGGGTGTGCCCAGTTCAAATCCAGGTAAATACATCCGCCACAGTTCTTTGATTTCATGAATATCTCTGTTACAAGAGACAGTGGTAAATGTCGAGCATCTGTTGGCTCGAAGGAATTTATGGATGAGGTCAAAGAAATTAATGGCGGATAAGGATCCGCGGAATTCCACTCGGGAAAGCCTTGCTATGAATGGCCAGGATTAAATCGGAGTATTAGATCAACAGTGGAGGATCTCTATGGGATTTTGAAATGCTTTGGCAGGAGAAATAAACAGAGTACCGCGGACGGATGAGATCGCGTCAGGAGTTAAGATCAATAGTCAATAATAAGCTTCCACGTTATAATAATATGGGCCTCTACAAATAGATAAACCATCGGTGGAAGCAATACTGCGCCCTCCCTAGGGTGTATTTTATAGGGTTGTACACAATCTGCATTCTATGATATGCCCAAAATTACAGTATTGTGTAAGATTTAGGTCAGTCACCGTGTGCCATGTCTGCTTTAGAGCTTCTTCAGAGCTACCCCCACAGTTAAAAACATTATTGAATGATATTGGTGGGATATACTCTTCTGACGCCATTTTGATTACCTTCGACCTAGACCAGCAGTTCCTAGGCTCTCTCATCATGTCGCCTTTCAAATTAAAATATCTTGTCATGGCATGAATGTCTTTAGATGAATTGTTGATAAAGGATCCTCCACCTGTATTATGTAACTTTCAGTCTGTCTAAATTTAGGTTCTGCTGAGTTTTCTCTCTCGGCTACCTTGTTTAAATATTTCGATGGTTGATCTTTAAAACTGCACTAAATCATTCCTAATATCTTGGTTGAGTTAGGAGGTAAGACTATCTCAATAGAAGTAGAAGTATTTGACGCTCCTATAAATGCATAATCTTCCGTTGGGACATAGCTTCATGTATGAGATGAAGGAAATCATGTCTTCTATCTTTTACTTAATCAAGTTTCTTCACCAATATTTGTCAGGTGAGCCTTATTTTCTAACCAAGGCAATATTATGACTATCAACCAGCTGTCATACTGTCTGCCCGATCCAAGCACTAAATCTGAGATGAACATTCTGTCAATGGATGGTTCTAGTGCTTCAATTGAGAGCGTGGGTGTTTATATGTTTAAAGACTCTTTGTTGATGGATACTTTTTCACTCCCTCCACCTATTAATTATGTAGCCTTGTCACATGTATATTAAATATCATCTGTTGCTGAGGAATCATCCTCTCTTCCCTTCCAAACTACATACTGTGGAGAGAGCTCTGCGCTAGTTTTATCAGTTCCCTTTCAACTTTATTATTTTGGAAGGGACTAGGGATTCATGCTAGACACTTCAACTTTTGAGTCGGAGACTAGATATATAGGTTAAGTTGTTCCCTTGTATGAGATTGAAGCCGCTTACTATTTTAGGAATTATTGTCAAGGCTAAGATGCAATTCCCTGGTGAGGGGGTTCGAACCTCACTGACATACAGAGAGAGATCTTTAAGTATTCTTTCAAATTCAATACTTTATAACTAATAATGATAAGAATAATAAGATGAATACCTGGATAGTAGCTATCCAATTCTTGGTCTTGGTCACCAGCAAATTGATAAAATTATATCCAACACAAATTTATGTTCAATGCCTGCACACCACAAAGACCTATTACTATCCTCCCTCATGACTTATTAAGCATTTCATAATATATTATATTATTCAAAAGTTTACAAAAGAAATAATTATACCTTATTTTGTTGCAGCATATTTGTCACCCGAGCCAATTTGTTAAGCAACTCGATCTATGGTGTTCCTCCAACCTTGGTCATCGTTCAAACTTACTATCAACAAGGACTATGATTCCACAACAATAGTGGAGCCAAGGGGTGGCTCAAAAAAACCTAGGATAATCTAGTAAATCTTGGAGAGAAACAAGGGTTTATCACTAGATGAAGAATGTGACTAAGGTATTTCCTAGTTAAACCTATAGCCTTCTGATAGATCTTCCAAGCATCACAGTGTGGGTTAATATAACCCTCTCCTACCATGAACCCTCTATTTTTATGCTATGGAGTTGGTTCAAGTAGTTAGAGGTCGGGATCTGGGCAGTACAGGTGTACGTCCTCCGCTTCCTCCACTCAAAGCCCATACTGTTAATGCATTATATATTTTTTTTGCTATTTGAAGGGTGCTCGCATATTGCTAACTGGAAAGTAGTGAGTTTCTTATGGGTTTATTCAAGGTAAGGCACAAGCACAAGGAAGGACACTCCATCTCTTGTTCAGGAAGAATAATAACCGCTGAAATAGGATGTAGCAATGGCTCAGTTCAACTCATAAGGTCAGGGATGACCAAATTCATCTATAATAGATGTCCCCTAATGTGTGAGGGAAGAAGAGAAATTGATGGCCAAAATATATTATAAAGCCCTAATAATTTTGGCAGGAAAACCAAGGAGGAGTCCAATATACCAAGGTTCATAAAGTTACTTGCAAAAAAACAAAGTATGATAAAACTCTCTTCCCTGAGGCAGGCATACCCATGCTCAGCTATAAAATAAGCATGGCCACAAAATAAAGTACAATACGAATCCATTAAGTGTATAGAGTGAAAAACATGGGCATGAAATAAATACACAGTGGATCCATGTAAAAAAAAGATCAGAGCCACAAGAAAATACAAAGTAGATCTATGTCTCAACGCACATCAGGAGAACAGCTATAACTGTTAAAAGAGAAAATGGTTCTCCAAAGTACCAATGCAATATAAGATAGTGGTACTGTAAATAAAACACGGGCGGTAGCATCAAAGAGTGATGCCACCATAGCCCAAGGTTTTGAATCCAAATCCATCGCCAAGTATGAATCTACACCATGTGTATAAATGTATAAAAGTCGAACATGGGAGAAACCGTTTAGTCACCGGTCATCGATGTATACCATTGCTATATGTGAGGCAACCCAGTGATGATGATAATGGGCACCGAGGTACGTAGTACATTCTAACAAGTGCGAATATATGTGCGGGTGTTTAACACTTGTAGAATAAAATTATCAGGGGTCATTGATGAATACCCACTGTCGACTGCGAGGGAACCTAACATTTAGGCTGTAAGCCCCAAGTACTATAATGGTCTCTAAATATCGTTCCCAGAGCAATGAGATAGAGTCGATAGGAAGAGATACATCGGAAGGAGGGAATTATGGCATCCCGCATCAACCAACATGAAATAGGAACATGAACATAATTTCATTTATGGGATAATAACTAATTATAGGATAATAACTAATTTAATTAAAATACCATCAAGTTTTACTTTAAAAAGCACCAGATGAAAATAACACATAAGAAAGACCCTCTAATCAACAACCAATTGTAAAAATAACTGTAAGAGGTGAGGCATTCCACTAACAAGGAAATAGAATCCAAGGTACAACACAAATCCACTATGTAAATAAAGGTCTTGCCGTCGAACTTGAATAGGACTGGATGAACATAGGCCTCATACAGATGTGTCGTACGTGGTGATGATTATAACGTGCCCTCGTGAGCACTGAGCCAGTTAGCTTTAACATGTCTTAGTTTTGTTATATACGTATATATACTGAGTCCGTTGGATTGGTTAGTAAGTAAGTTGGCCACCACATAGTCTCCTCCGGGGGCGAACAATGAGCAGAGCAGATTCTCATAGCGTGGAAGAATAAGCCATGGTTTATGATTTTGAGATCGCTATAGCTGCTTTCCCCCTTGATTGTTCCCGCTACAGAATAGTTACCCTTAAGGACATATCTTCCCTTACTCCCTTGATGGAGAACGCTACACACTACAGCGCTTACAGAGATCTACCAGAATAGTCCCCTGGTGATTACCCCACTTAAACTGGACTAAAGCATCGAACCTTGAGGGTATTGAATATATAAACAGCTTGCGTGTTGACCGCTTCCCCATGAGGTTGGAGCGCTTACGCTTTAGAGACACCCACGACGGAAAGAAAGACACGGATGATTGAACCGCATGATTGAATTGCATAGACGGACGAGTTGATACATTGTGCGAGTGATAGAGAGCCAACAAGTGGAAGGATACACATTATGGTCTGGGAAGGTCTTATCCCGTGATGAGGGGAGTCAGGACGAGAGCGAGTCATAAATTACGAAAAATCTAGACAAAGAAAGATTGCTTGCTTTTATTTAGACCTCTTGAGCTGGATTGATTCGATAACCACCTTACCCCTTAGATGCTTCAGCCTACCCTCG
This sequence comes from Pseudotsuga menziesii, assembly GCA_001517045.1. Classification (NCBI taxonomy): domain Eukaryota; kingdom Viridiplantae; phylum Streptophyta; class Pinopsida; order Pinales; family Pinaceae; genus Pseudotsuga; species Pseudotsuga menziesii. The sequence continues at coordinate 223,530 of LPNX010481627.1, forward strand.
CTTAGGTCAAAATACAATAATGATTCCAAGAGCAGTTTAAAAAGCAGCATTCCCAGGATCATCCAAATACGCATCAGTAGAACCAACAGCATCCCCATAAGCGGTTGAAGGAGCAGTTTAAGCAGCATTTGAAAGAGCAACATTACCAGTATCAGTCAAAGCACCGATATCATAATTTAAAGCATTCCTGAACCAACATTTCAATCAGAAGTTGAATCCTCATTCCCAGCCTCAGTTCCCGGATCATTTCCAGTAGCAGTTGGAGCGGCACTACGACAAGCAGTTCCATCAGCATCATTATTTCCAGGAACAAAAGGATCCCCATAAGCACTTTAACCATTGCCATCATCAGTTGAAGTAGCAGGATTACCAGGATAATTTCCATAAGTAGAAAGAGCTGCATAACAAGGAGCATCATTCCTACACCAGTTTAACCAGCCTCTTCATTTGAACTAGCAGCAGCTAAAAGAGCAGGCAGTTCCAAGGTCATTTCCTGCAGCATAAGGAACGGGATTTCCAGCATACCCATCAACACCAGTTAAATCAGGATCATTTCAAAAAGCATAGGTTGAAGGAGCATAATTCCCAGCAAGCAGAGTAGCACCAAAAGCACCAGTTTCACCAGGATTCCCAGCCTCATTCCTGGCAGCAAAAGAGGGGTACTGTATCATCCGTAGCTACCGATCCTAATTTGATAACCTATGATCGGTAATGCACTGAATAAGTAACCTACTTTCCCGCTTCGCGGATATCACTACTGCCTTGCCCCTTCGGGATCAGCTTGCTTGCCCGCTTTGCGGATAAAGGTACATGGGAATCGATCGGCAGATAAAATATTTGGTTACTTACTTGGATGGAGGGGGGCCGGCCAGTTTTGAAGGGGTACTTTCCTATCTATTATGTATGGCCTTCCGTATAATAAACTCATAAAAGCTGGAGTTGAATAAGGGCCTAATATTTGTTTCATGCGGCTCTTCCTATATATATTCGTTAGCCCCGGTAAACAACAGTGCAAGGGAAGGGAAATAAGGGCGCCGCCCAACGCTCATCAGTCAGTCAACCCGTATATAATCAATCAAGTTTGGGTTTGATTCTAGATACGAGCGAGTAAGAGAAGAGAATAAAGATGCTTCCGCAATCCAATGTAACATATTGGTTGGAAGGATATAACTCTCTTAGGTTCGGTAGAACGTAGCAAGGTCTCCTGCCAGGTATTTGGTTGGGGTTAATACAGCGGTTTTCATCTTTCTTTCTTCTTTAATCACTCACTCTATTTCTAGATATGGATATCTACTTAAGATAGATAGGGGCACAGCCATAGAGAGAAACTGAAAGGATCATATCATGTTTAGGGCGATAGGTAGCCCCCTATATATAGGAGAACCCGGGAGAGTCTTTATGCTATATGTGAGTGAGCTCTTGTGGTAACTTGCGTGGCTCCAAACCAATGCCACGGAACGGTTTTGGAGAGGCAATAAAGCTCGGATCATTACTGAAATCGCTCATTCATTTATCGTCTCGGTGCCGCTCTATCTTGCAAGCCAGCAAGAAAGAGGTCGACCGATAGACGACTCGACCGATAGGGTGGTCCTAAAGGATAGGGAGATAGCATTTATGTAGGCAAGAAGGCACTCGCTCTACCTAACCTATTGTTCATCATTGGCATTTATCGATCCCGCTCATCCTGTTCGTTCTTATAGCGGGTCTTTATCCTCCAGATTTGGTTAGACAAGGTTTTCGTGATCAGGTACAACGCGAAAAAGAAGGGCGATGAAATGCTTACACCAAATTATTTGCCCTGCCTCTTTCGTAAGGGNGGAGAAGACTCCTCCCCAATCAATCTCATCTTTCTGGTACTAACATGTCTAATCGATATGCTCGTAAGTAAACAAAAGAAATGGCTCAATGTCTAAAGGAGTGNAGGGGGGCCTTTTGGTGAAGACTCCTCCCCAATCAATCTCATCTTTCTGGTACTAACATGTCTAATCGATATGCTCGTAAGTAAACAAAAGAAATGGCTCAATGTCTAAAGGAGGGAACAATGACCCGGAGGTACGAATACTCGTTCCTCATATTCGGGGTAAACTTCTATTTTATCGTAACCATAGTGAACTACTTCTACGCTACACTTTACTAGATAGAAAGGCAGCAAGTTTAAAGCTCATTTCTATACCATACCTACCTACCTTGTAAGTAATAGAAGTAAGGCTAATAAAGGACTAAGGGCTGCTCTCTCTTTATTACCCTACCCAAGAGGAAGTAGAAAATCCTACCAGGTTTAAACAAATGAGGAGACTGCTGAGACACCATCAAAGGTAAACCCATGCAAAAAAGAAATAAATGGCAATAGAGTAGATCCTAGAGCCTCTGAGAAGTAAAGCCTCTATGCACTCCTTACATTTATAGCTCTCCTCCATGGGGTTGAAATGTGTCAGTTAAAAATAAATAAGAACCAACTACTTTTAATAGCTTTAGCAAAAAGCTTCTTGTTGTCTCCTAAGAACTTATTTTTGGGGGGCGGCCGAGCTGCTTAACGCTCCTTATTCGTCGCTGTAGCGTTACTTAAAGTGCTTATCTGAGATGTGGGGGTAAGAAAGAAGGGTATCCCGGGCTTCGCCTTCCTTCTGCACTTCCAGCCATATAGTTAGTCATCCATCCTCGAGTTCGACCAGCCAAACGTTATAGCATNGAATCCCGGGCTTCGCCTTCCTTCTGCACTTCCAGCCATATAGTTAGTCATCCATCCTCGAGTTCGACCAGCCAAACGTTATAGCATAACAGATGGGTCTANCCTTCCAGCCATATAGTTAGTCATCCATCCTCGAGTTCGACCAGCCAAACGTTATAGCATAACAGATGGGTCTAATCATTCAGCAAGCAAGCCCTCGGTTCTTGGANCCCAGCCATATAGTTAGTCATCCATCCTCGAGTTCGACCAGCCAAACGTTATAGCATAACAGATGGGTCTAATCATTCAGCAAGCAAGCCCTCGGTTCTTGGACCAACCAACCGGGGTGATTCGACGACCAGCCAGTGTTTATTGGTCCAGCCGGGGACCCACGAAGTCTAAACGCTACCAGCCAAACCAAGCCAAGTCCAGCTTCCATAAGTCATAAGCCAATAGCTTTTCTTAAACCTTCACCCGTAAACTTACC
>LPNX010481638.1:0-73809 GCA_001517045.1 Pseudotsuga menziesii
AATATGTATACTTAGACAAGAGTAAATAATTGGACACTAACACTTTATTTGTTGACCACATGTTCTCTCTCCATATCTTCTACTCTTTTCAGTAGTTTATCTATGGTTGTTTTCAAATATGAGATTTCCTTTGTTTTTTCTTTCACTGTAGCTTGTCTTACAGCTAGTGCCTCGTTGTATGGAATTTTTCCAAACAATTTATTTGGTGTAACTACAAATCCAACGCCATGAAATCTTCCTCTTGCATCAACCCCTAATACCTTGGCAAGGGCATCATCCCTAGCTGCAAAGTCTTGAGATGCAACTTCTACTTGTGCTTGTTCAATTTTTTGCTAACATTGACATACAATTAAATCACATCATAGAAGAAAACATTTCCAACATGTAAAATGAAATTTTAATCAATATCTAAATTAAAAAGTTGATAACATACTATTGTTTCTCCTACAGCAGGTGTGATTGGAGTGCCATCCTTCTTTTGATGGCACTTATTCCATAAGTATTCCCTAGTATTGCTTGTAGTTGTATTATCAAATGCTATAGATTTTTTCTAGTTGCAAGAAGTAAAATATTATGGTTAAGTTGTGACATTACAATGAAAAATAAATATTCTTATATTTCTCATATTGGATAAAATATCATCACAATTGTATACCATATAATCTTTGACCCGTTGATAACCTCAACGTCTAAAGGTGTGCAAGTCCCTCTCCTTTTCTATATTTTCTTTGTTTTTTTCCTTATATCCTAAAAATAAATTGAAAATAACATATATAATTCAACATTACAAGCCAATATACATTCTCAAAACCTTGATTATATAATATGTGAACTTTTTGCTTACCAGGAATTCAATGGTGGCTTGTGATAGTGTTGATGTATTTGTAACTTCAGAATGTATTCACTTGTATATTTTATGTATTGTACCTCGATGTTTATTCCAGGAAGTATATGTAATGTAATTCAGTCATTTCGTGCCCTGATGTTCCTATCGGGAGATTCAATAATGTAAACAAGTTATGTAAAGTCATAGAGGGTAACCCTTCCTATTGATCAAGGGTTAACGTGCCCACAGTTGTGGGGCCCTAGGGTTACTAAACTCTCCTAGAGAAGTCATCCCTGGTGAGTTATTGTCAAGTAAGGAATTATTATAAATAGAAAGTGAGCCTGCCTATTTATCACACATTCACTCACACTCAGTTGTAGCACATAACTAAGAGAGAAGAAGTTGCTGGGAGAGGAGAGAGAGAGACTACTATTGTCGGGAGATCATCTTACTATTTTGGGGTTTTGCTTTTGGTGTTGATTCTATCTCTAAGGAATTTGCATGGTTTTTCTCCTTTATGGTTTCCCCGAGGATAATGTTTGTGTCTATTGTCTCTTGTGTTTGATTGTTGTGCTTGTTATTCTCTCAGTTAAAGATCCTAAGATAATGCCAGCTTGAATGATAAAAATATAACATGGTATCAAAGCTAACCTAAGAAGAAGACACTGTGTAGTTACAGAAACTAGGGATTCCTACTTTTTGGATCTCTCTCCATAGATTTTAAGCAAAAGAAGGTCGGGCTGACTCTCCTCTCCAGGGCACATCTTTCTGTCAAAGTAGAATCTAATTCTGAGCATTTTCAATTTTTGACCCAACACTACTACCAGAAATTAGGGATTTCCAAAGAAGCGGAATTTTTGAGTGAGCCCAATCCTGGATTGATCTCCTTTTCAAAATCAAAGTTTAGAGATCAAGATCATTTTTTTTGGTTGGGTAGAACTCCAGGAAAGCCAAAATCTAATCTGCTCCTAAACCAGCTCTACAAAAATTCATCTCAAGATCCAATTCCGACATCTTGAACTGGTAAGATCTAAATATTTTCTATTTCCATTTGAGGTTCTTATTTAATATGTCTCATCATACCAATATTGATGAAAAGCTTGAGGGAGCTGATAACTTTTGAGCCTGGAAGTATAGGATCTCCTTGGTCCTAGAAGAAAATCAGTTGGAATCTTACATCAATGAAGAGGTTCCAGTTCCAGAGGGAGATGAGGCTAAGGCCTTACACAAGAACAAATTGGTCATGGAAAAGAGGATTATTTCTGATTCAATCAAGGATCACCTCATACCATAGGTGTCCTCCCTAAAGACACATAAAGCTATGCTTGATGCCTTGACCAAACTATTTTAAGGGAAGAACATAAATCGAAAGATGACCCTGAGAAACCAATTGAAGAATGTAAAGATCCAGAATGCAAAAACCATCCAGTCTTACTTTTCAAGATTCTCTTAGATCAAGGTGTTGGGCTATAGGGTGGACCCGGGTTTTATACCATTAACTTCGCACCAACAAAAAGACCCACAATGTTGGCCCTTTCGGCAACAACCTGCGAACATGTTGTAGTCTCACCCGAAACAGCTATGGGGTACCGTAGAATCAGGTTTCTGCAAGTAGAAGAGGGATATTACTATACCTTTAGCGTTAACAACAAATATTTATACCAAATAGAGCTTCAATATTCACTTAATTAGCTTCGCAGTTAAATCAAAGACTTTTCTTGCTTAACCCTTAACTGGGAATTCACAGCGAAGTTAATATTTAACAGTTATCTTACTTTAGCATTCACCTACTTATCAAAAGCATCAAAACATAACAAAAACCACACAAAAGAACCACAACACAAGATATAACATGGTTCACCGCTAGTGTAGGGGCTACATCCACAAAACTGCACTTTTATTCCACTTTTTACAAAACAATAGTCCTGATCTACGCACTCAACAGCAGATCTGTCCTTGAAGTCTAACTACGCACTCAGCTGCAGTTCCTTTCTTACAATCTCTAACTGTGCACTCAGCTGCTGTTCCTTTCCTTACAAAAACCCTCTGCGCACACAGCTGCAGAGGTCGTCCACGCACACAGCTGGGACTTGACCTTAAAACTCAAAAATAGATCTAACTTATTCGCATCATATGATCCTCATTTCATTAGATGATCTTAACATCTTTACATGAGTGCCTATTTATACAAGTGCACTATTACAAAATCATGGGCTTACACTTGAAAATTATGGACAATTACAAAAAGAGGGCTTTAACTCAACCCCGACACCCCTAAGACTATTTTGAGTCGCAACTCTGCTTACAAGCTTCCACAAAAACTGTGGAGTTACCAAAATTAGTGACCGTTAAGGCATGCGCCCCAACAGGACCCTAAGACTCACCAGTGTCCCATCCCGGGACACTCTCCTGCTTGTTTGGTGGGAGAATCGTGTTGGCGAAGATAGTAAACTGTTGTCGGCTGCTTGCTCCTGCTCTACTAGCTCCTTTTACAATCTGTCGAGTTCTGTATCCGTCTGCATCTCTATAACCATAATCTTTAATTTTCCTACCCTCATGCTCCCTTATATGCCTGTCATCATCGTCATCCCTTCTGCTACTTCTACCACGGCCGCAGCTTGCTTGATCCTTGATCCTTTCATCCTTAGTAGAATACCTATGTTCCTTATGATGTTGTCTTCCTTCGCAATATTTATGATGGTCATGGGAATCATTGGGCCTTCTAAATCTATCAGCGACTCCATCCCTCGAACTGCCTCCCGTTCATGTCCTATCGAACATTTGACCATCCACAACTTTGGGTCCTTAACAGACGGTACCCCTGTGATTGCATGCCAATGTACTTTTGCATAAGAAAAACAACATGCCTCCCTTCTGCTGAGCCAAGAGGATACATCTCGGGATCCTCCAAAGTCTTTCCTGAGGGTTTGTGCCTTTCTTCATTCTGTTTAGAGCGAACTTCTGCCTTAAATTTATTCCTAGTTGAACATGTCTGCATAGGTGGATGCAACAATGTAGGTGGACTGCTGATAAGGTTCTGCATACCTCTCTCCCTGAACTCTCGTAACAATTCCTGGGCTTCGCGATCATTCGACATGGTCTTAATTGTAAACTCAAGAAAATGCGTAATGCGACTTCCGCAGGCCTGGGTGTCTTCTTATAGAATCCACCGATCAAATCTGTCATAACTGTGCATTGAAGACACAAAATATTATAGAGATCTTGTCCAAATGGCGCTAGATTTCCCAAAATCTCATTATTACAGGTAGTTAATGTTGTTAACGTATCGGCGCTGCCAATCCTTCTTTTTCCCAACGATTGCATTTTAATCTCCGACACACCTTTCTTCTTCGGCACAATCCATAACTCTAGATGTGCCTCAATAAGGGTCTTTGACATAGTACATACCTTTGACACATCCTAACACCATGACAAAATTTCTTCGACAGCCTCAATGATTCCTGCAGCAATCATCTTATCTAACTCCATTCTGACTTTTTCTTTATACTTAGGATGCAGCCTATAAGGGCGCTGCTTCACAGGCTTCGCATAAGGATTCAAAAGGATTTTTATCACTCCTATATTACCAAGGATACCTTTCTTTTCTGAGAACTTGTCAGAGATAGGTCCTGACACTCATGGAGAAGTTGGGTCACTTTGCTCACCATTTCTTCATCCCAATAATCTCCAATAGTAGCATACTTAGGCATTTCTTCTGACCCGATGTTTACTTGCCTTGTCTTCAAGGGCTGAGTCACCTTTGGTGTTTCAACTACTAGTCCATGTACTTCGCAGTGTCCTTCTGACTGAGGAATATTGATGTTGCGTGGTTCATAATCCTCGTCAATTGTGAGGTTATATAATTCTACTGCATTAGCTTCTTGTTCCTTCCAATCAGGTTGGTACTCATCAATTTCTTTATCATCAAACACCTTAGTATGGATCAACCTAATAGCTGCGTCTAAAGCGGGACAAACCTCATTAATGGAAAATGTAAGCACAAAACTATCAACAAGACTATCCCAACTTATAGTACCATGGCGAAGCTCAACCTCCGCATACCAGTTCTTTGCGACAGGTTACAGGGTGTGCCCAAACCTATGTACCCATTCCTCACGAGGTGCATGCTTCCATGCTTCGTAGCACTGCTCCAAATGTTCCTGAGGTCTAGTCTTACCATTAAATCTGCTTCGCACCTCCTGAGGTTGATCCATGAATCTCAGGCGAAGGAACTTTTGACAAACTTCCCAACTATGAATATGCCTTTTATGACCATTCCACCATCTGGCTGCTGTGGCTCTGAATGCTGAACCTAGAGTCTCCATTTTATGTGAATATGGTACTTGCTCTGAGAATTGTACAATAAATTCTCCTAGGTCTGTCAAGCCATCAAAGGTAGGCAAGACTCTTGTCTGTGAACCAAGCCATCTGAGAGACTTGGTAATTCTTGCACATCGATGTCCATGTAGTTCATAAAATCTATTCTTCCAATTCTCTAAGCCTTCATCTGAATTAGTCATTCAAGAACTATCACACTTCCAGTCCATTATACCTTCAGGAGTAGGGTTAACATAGTCTTCTTCTTTAGCTGTGATGTTGTAGATATGATCCAAAACATCCTGATCTTCATCTCTGACTGGCTCTGTGTACCTTTCTCCTTGAGAAGGGTCCAAGGGTACTATGACTCTCAAGCCTTTACCTTCAAAAGTCATCTGCCTGCTCTTAAGGTTGATTACTGCAGAATTATCTATTGCCCATTCAATTCCTAGCAATGCTATATAGGGGTTTCTATCATCAATTATCTCAATGACTTCAAAATATGCTAAGGTACTAACTCCATCAATGTCTACTGAGACACTAGGGAATCTTCCTAGGGGCACAATCTTCTACTGATTGGCTAATCTCAACTGTATAGGGGACCATTCAAGGGTAGGTTTTCCCATTTGTTCCCATGTCTGCTTAGTTAAGACATTTACTTCTGATCCCAGGTCTAAAATGATATTGGTCATGGCATACTCTCCTATCTGAGTATGCAATCTCATTTCTCTTCCAGTCCTTCTAACTCTATTAACAGTTTTTTATTTACCAGAGCTTCACTAAGGCTCGCAAGAAGCAATAACTTTCTGTAAGTCATTTAAAGCATTCTGATTTCTTAAGAGCTTCATACAACTCTGTAAAAATGACGACAGTGTACTTACTTTATCCGTCGAAGCTTCTTGAGACTGTGACTCCTGTTGATGCTGCTGCGCAGGTGCTACTGCTATGCTCGAATCAACAAAGTCTTTTTTGGCTTCCATAAATGTTTCTTTTTCCCTTCCCACATCAAAGGTTGGAACTTTCCCTGGGGTCTTACGAACCCAAGCCTCGTCAGGTTGTTTTTCCTTGTTCTGCACTTGCATTGTAGCTCCACTCCTTGTAACAACATTAATAGCTGGGACAGGTCTTTGCTCTTCAGCAATAATCTGAATATCCTGAGTAGGAGCGTCATTTATTTCTTGTATTTTAGCTATCAGCTGTGGGCATTGCTCAATAACATGATCTACCACTCTGCAATATCTGCATGTTGTAGTTGGGTTCCGACAGTCTCTAGCTAGATGTCCTGCCTGATTACAGTTATAGCACACAACCTGGCCTCGACCTCTTCCAGGCATACCACCACGACCACGACCTCCAAAAGTACCTCAACCTATTGTACTACCATGGTAACCATATCCATCATTGCCTTGTGCATCATTTTGTACCCTATAAGCATCATATGTTCGCTCTCTCATAAGGTCAAAGCTATGACATTCCTCTTCGTTGTGTCCTACTGACTTACAGAACTTGCAATAAGGATTCTTGGGGACTTGAACATATCTCTACAGCAAATAGCACTCTTCAGGTCGATGCTGGCTAGTTGTTCTACAAATATCACAATATAGAACATTAGGGTTAAATGGGTTTGGCGCACCAGTATTCAGGTAATTTCTTAGCGCAGGACATTGTTCCTTGTCATGATATTCTGTCCTACATCGTGTACACCACACCTCTTCGTGAATAGATTTCCCTTTTTTCATGTCGTGCAGCTCCAAAACCATTTCTGCTAACTGCGCTTGTATTTGGGATATGCCAGAATTATCTTCGACAGGAGTTGTTTCAAGCTTCATAGCAATTTCCAAAGCCTCTTGCTGATCAGCAACCTTCTGTTGCATAAGTGGAGACCTGATATGAGGTAATAGAGCTGCAATGAACCATTCTTTATGCTGTGCTGGTCCAATAGTGAAACTAACTTGATCTAGCAGAACTTTGAACCTCTGATCAAAGTCCCAAACTGATTCACCTCACCTCTGCTGAATCTCTTTTAGTTCAGTTATACACTGTGACTCTGATTTAGGCTTCTTGAACTCTTTGATCATTGCTGCTTTAATATCATCCAAGACATGGTTCTGAGTACTAGAAAATTTCATAAACCAGGTCAAAGCTCGGTCTCTAAAAGAAGTAACCAGCTACGCTCTTCTTATATCTTGATCTATAATGTTCTTCGCAGTCAACATGGCTTCACATAAGAACCAAAACTGTTCTGGATCCTCTGATCCAGTTCCTTTGAAGACTGGGAGCTTGATATCATCAGTCATATGGGCCATAGTGGATCGAGGGGGGGAAGAACTTACTAGGGTAGACTGACCTGCAATAGGAATACTTGGGCTAGGGTTACTTTCAGGCTGCGACAGGTTCTCAGGGGTAACAGATCTTCGCAATGGAGTTATAGGAGGGTTTCTAACAGAAGGGGTTTCTTCAGATTCAAGGTCTTCTGGACTTAATGGCATATACTTGGTATTCTGGCCTAGGGTATAGGATTCTAGGTTTCTCTTGTATCTTTTACCGCTTCGCAGCAAACCACTTTGCTCGTCAAAGTTACTTTCACTTCCAAACATAGGTTAGTAAAAATAAATCTAGCAATCTGATTCTATAAGCAATATGCCCTTCTCAGCCAAGAGCATTTTAATTTGCAGACTAAATGAATTTAGGTACTTACCCCTAGGTCCTTTGAAGAACTGCCTTTCAGCTTCGCTAAAAGAGGTACTTGTGTCGATGGCAAATTCTGTAACAAATGCTTCAAGGGTTCGCGCTTTGCAAGAAGTCATCCGAGCTACGACAAAGATCCTTGTTATCTTGTTCAGCAAATTCAAATAGGTCTCTTCAATCCAGTCACTAATTTCTTTTACTGAGGGTCTCTAAAACATATCCCTCTAGGTACGATGTAGATCCCTCTTGAGCAGATACTTACTTCAACCGGAAATGGAACCAATTTGTTGGGCTATAGGACAGACCCGGGTTTTATACCATTAACTTCGCACCAACAAAAAGACCCACAATGTTGGCCCTGTAATGTCCCCAGTTTTGACCCCGTTTGCATGATGTATATAATGTAATTAATCGCGGTGAGGAGCTAAAGGAAAAATCCCCACCCTCGATTTGTGTGTGTATGTTTCGGCAATAGGGGTAGTTGCCGATGGTATGTCATGCTATAAGGCACATTATAATTTGGCATCATGTAAACACGCACATCAAATAAAATAAACCACAACCAGCTATGGTAGTGCAACGTTAAAATGAAAAGGGCGTGATTCCAAAGGATAAGGGATGGGGGATGTCAAACCTTGGTTTATGGGGGGAAAAACCCATGTTTCACCACCTTTGTTGTTTGTCACCTTTAGTCTCATCCACCCTTGTCAACCTCTTTAATGTTTCAGCTGGTGGTTGAGGAGTTATGGCTGAGTGGTTGGGGCAGTTATTGCTGGAATGGTGGTGGTTGTGGCAAGCTGTCATCCTTTCCCACATGCCCACTCCACCCACGATTGTCCATTATTCTCTCACTCACGTACCCATGCCTCCATTCGGTCTGTTCACCTGCGCACGCATAGGAAGGTTGGTTCCTCTTCCTCACGTGGAGGCCATTGTTCGTTCATCCTCACGCAGGCTGGGAGTTTGGTTCCTCTTCCTCACGCGCTGAGCCGTGGTTGTTTCTCTTCATGCGCAGGAGGTTGCACATCCTCACGTGGGGAGCAAGGGAAATCACAGTCTGTTGCTTGGGATTTTTGGGTGCAAGAGCCTTCTCGTGCTCAGGGACCGTGTGTGAGTTCCCTTACTGAATTGCGGCTGTGCATTGTTGTTTTCTATGTGTTGCGGTTTGGTGCAATTTGCACTCACGCACAGAATTGTTAGGGCGTTTTTCCCATGTTGTGAGCCATGCTCACCGTCTTTGTTTGGGGACTGTTGTTTCCCCTGTGTTTTGTTGGATGTGGTGTCCAATTTCATTTTGGGCAACTGGGTACTTGTAGAGAGCCGTTTTCTACTGTGGTCTACGTTTGAATTTCTATGGCCATGATGGGAATGCTATTTATTTTCCATAGTGGACTGTTGGCTGAGTTCTTTCCCTGTTTGGAACCATAGAACGCTGTTATCTTTTCGTTGTGAATTTGGGTTGCTGAGGTACCCTGGTTTGGGTTTTTGTTGCTGAGTTGTTTTGGCCACGTTAGAGCCAAAACCAACTCTGATTTGCCTTGTAGGCTGGAGTTGTGTCTCACCCTTTGTTTGGGATCTTTCCCTGGTTGTTTTGCCTTCTTCACAGGGCTGTGAAGGGTGGTTTTGCTGCTGGTATGCAGTGGTTGGTCTTCGGACTGTGCTGGCTTGGCCGATCTGTTGATGGCCTGATAAACCCAGTGGTGTTGGTTTGGCTAAGTGTGTCCCCTTGGCTATGTGCAAGCCTGCAATTGACCCTTATCCTTGGAGGAATCATGCCCAGCCCGGGGGTGGCAGCGTTGCTGAGAGATTGATGAGCAAGCTGGCCTATGGTTGGGTGGAACGTTGCAGCGACGTAGCTGGTGGTAGGATTCTTCATCCACAGATAAGTGCTGCTCTTCTATCTCTGCAAGTATATTGAGGTTAAATGCTGGAATGTCTATGTTTGCTTCCGTTGTTTGTTTGAAGGACTGTGCATCCTTGTATGATGAATTATGCCTATTGTTTAAGCTTTAATTTCAGCATTGTTCTCCTTTGTTTTATGTTCATGGGCTGTTTGCCAAGCTGTGTTTGATGATTCGTCGTTTCCTCTTCGTCGGTCTGAGGGATGGGGACGTGACAGGCCCTTTTGGCAACAACCTGTGAACAGGTTGCAGTCTCACCCGAAACAGCTATGGGGTGCCGCAGAATCAGGTTTCTGCAAGCAGAAGAGGGATATTATTGTACCTTTATCCTTAACAACAAATATTTATACCAAATAGAGCTTCAATATTCACTTAATTAGCTTTGCAATTAGATAAAAGACTTTTCTTGCTTAACCCTTAACTGGGAATTCACAGTGAAGTTAATATTTAACAGGTATCTTACTTTAGCATTCACCTACTTATCAAAAGCATCAAAACATAACAGAAACCAAACAAAATAACCACAACACAAGATATAACATGGTTCACCCCCAGTGTAGGGGCTATGTCCACAAAATTGCGCTCTTATTCCAATTCTTACAAAACAACAGTCCTGATCTGCGCACTCAGCAGCAGATCCGTCCTTCAAGTCTAACTGCACACTCAGCTGCAGTTCCTTTCTTACAATCTCTAACTGCGCACTCAACTGCAGTTCCTTTCCTTACAAAAACCCTCTGTGCACATAGCTGCAGAGGTCATCCACGCACACAGCTGGGACTTGACCTTAAAACTCAAAAATAGATCTAACTTATTCACATCATATGATCCTCATTTCATTATATGATCTTAACATCTTTACATGAGTGCCTATTTATACAAGTGCACTATTACAAAATCATGGGCTTACACCCAAAAATTATGTACAATTACAAAAAGAGGGCTTTGACTCAACCCCGACACCCCTATGACTATTTTGAGTCGCAACTCCGCTTACAAGCTTCCAAAAAAACCACGGAGTTACCAAAATTAGTGATCGTTAAGGCATGCACCCCAACACAAGGAACAACTTGAAGTAGTAGATGAAGAAGTGGAGAATGTAGAAATTGTGATGACCACCTTGAATGATCTCCCTAGATCATGGGACTCCTTTATTCAAGGGATCTGTGCTAGAAAGAAGGTAGTCAATTTCAGTAGATTGTGGGAAGAATGCTCACAAGAAGAAGCTCATATAGTAACTCAAGAAGAAACTATGGGAAGTGAATTTCAAGCTCTTACAGTACACTCCAAGAAAAGAAGAATAAACTCTCATCACCCCAAACGTAAGCACTTCCACCAGAAAGATAATACTAGAAGAGATTTATCTAAATTCAGATGCTATACATGTGATGAACGAGGACACTTCACCAAATATTTTCCTAGAAACAAAAATAACTCTCATAAGAAGAAGGGAAACAAGAGAAGACATCATGCTCATGTTGCCAAATATGATGAACCTTTCATAAAGAGAATCAAGCAAGAAAGTGATGATTCGTTAAGTGATGAAGAATATGTCTTGATTTTCTCTCTCACAGGAAACATCACACATGGAAATAATGATTGGATTATATACAATGGGGCTTCCAAACATATGAAGGGATTCAAATAATCCTTTGTTAAACTATCATAACATGAATCACCCCACAAGGTGAAACTTGGATATGACTACCAGTATCCAATAAAAGGTAGTGGGGAATCCTCCTCTGGAAAGTATATGATGATGAAGGATGTCTTTTTTGTACAAGAATTTAAGAAGAACCTCCTCTCCATATTTTCATTGGATGCAAAAGGAATGAGGGTTGCATTTGTAGATGGCCAAGTTCTCATGTGGCCAAAGGGAAAGACTATTAATGATGCAGTAGTGATTGGGGAATAAGAGGGAGGTCTTTACTAATTTAAGGGCCAACCAGAACAAAATTTGGTTCATGACTCGGTAGAACCAAATGAACTTTGGCATAGAAGGCTTGCACATGTGCATTACAGAGCACTACCACTTGCAAGCAAAGTTGTTGAAGGTCTTCCAGAAATTCAAGCAAAACATGATGGTGTCTACAAAGGATGTGTGAGAGGAAAGAACACAAAGAAGACATTTCCAAGTAGCGAGAGCAAGGAAAAAGGAATCTTGGAAATAATCCACTTCGATGTATGCAGTCCGATGTCATCTAGTTCATTAAGAGGGTATGTATAATATGTTCCTTTTATTGATTTTTTTCTAGGAAGACATGGATATACTTCTTGAAGAACAAAGATGAAGTATTCAGCAAGTTCAAGGAATTCAAAGCCTTGATCGAGAACCATACATAAAATAAGATCAAAACCTTTCGATCAGATAATGGTGAAGAATTCACATCAAATGAATTCAAAACATTGTGCAAAGATTCAAGGATTAAGAGGGAGTTAACCACTCCATATAATCCACAACAAAATGGGGTTGCAGAAAGGAAGAATAGAACGATCATAGAAGATGCAAGGGACATGCTTCATGATCAATATCTTCCCATGCATCTATGGGCAGAAGTTGCCAGAATAGCGGTGTATGTATAGAACCGTACTCCAAACAGAGTACTCGAGAACAAGACACCTGAAGAAGTATTTTTTGGCAAGAAACCAGAAGTCATCCATCTTAGAATATTCAACTGTCCAGTGTACATACACATTCTGAAAGAAAAGAGGACAAAGTTAGATCCTTCAGGAAGGAAGGGAATATTTGTGGGATAATTTGAAAGCTCGAAGGCTTACAAAGTATACTTCCCAAGATTCAACAAGATTCACATCAGCAGGGACGTAACATTTGACAAAGACTCAGGTTACAACAAATCCAGAAAGAGACCTGCTGAAAAACCTGAATAAACAGAAGTACCCAGAATTCATGACACAACCATGAACGAAAAAATTCAAGAAGAATATCGAGAAATAGAAGAACCTCAAGAACCTGTAGATCGACCTTAGGAGAAGAATCCTCACAAGAGGAAACCTGCTTGGGTATGAGAAGCTATACAAGGCGCAGAAAGATATGGGACTCCAAAAGGAAATCACAGAGAAAGGAAAAGAACCAGGTCCTGCTCCGGTTATGTAGCCTTATTATGTGACTTCATCGATAAAGAACCTTCCAACTATGAATAAGCGACATAAAGGAAAGAATAGAATGATGCTATGATCAAAGAGTATCAATCGATCATGAAGAATGATGTCTGGGATGTTGTCCCTAGACCAAGGGGAATTCTATTGTAACTTTAAAATGGATCTATAAGATCAATAATGCCGCACACGGCAGCATAGAAAAATATAAAGCAATATTTGTGGCTCATGGGTTCTCCCAGAAAGAAGGAATAGATTATGAAGAAACTTTTGCACCTGTAGCTAGATACACTTCCATCATATCAGTACTTTCTCTGGCTATAGTGATGAAATGGAAGATACACCGGATGGATGTCAAGACTACTTTCTTGAATGATGTAGTAGAAGAGGAAGTGTATGTGGAGCAACCACTTGGTTTTGAGACACATGACAGGGAGACTCATGTCTGTAGATTGAAGAAATCCATGTAATGTTTGAAATAGGCACCTAGGACATGGTACGACAGAATTTATAGCTTCCTATCTAGTTTGGGCTTTACGAAAAGTAAAACACATTACAATCTTTACTACAAGGTTAAATATGGGAACCCAGTGATACTCTTGTTGTATGGATGGGTTGATTGCTGATACAAAGAGGAAGCTTGTTGCTGAGTTTGAAATGAAGGACTTGGTTATGATGCACTATTTTCTAGGCATGCAGGTGTGGCAAAATGCAGATGGAATCTCCATTGGACAAGGGAAGTATGCAGTAGAGATCCTGAAGAGGTTCGGGATGATGGAATGCAAGGCCATGACCACACCAATGGAATTGAATCTGAATCTTCTAAGTGATGCTTCATTAGATATGGTTGATGCTAGAATGTATCGTCAGATGATTGGGTCCTTGATCTACATGATGAATAGGAGACCAGATATTTGCTTTGCTATGAACACCTTAAGCCAGTTCCTGACGGATCCTAGACATGTTCACTTGATTGCTGCAAAGCATATTCTGAGGTACCTAAAGGGTACAGTTGATTATGGGCTCAAGTATAAGGCTGATCAGAAGATTAACCTGGAAGGTTATGTTGATTCAGATTGGGAAGGCAGTGCCATTGATAGAAAGAGCACTAGTGGAGCATATGAAGGGGAATGGTTGTGATCAACAAAATATTCATACTTACATTAATAATACTTTGGTGAATGGATTTCACAAGTAAAATGACTTGATACAAATAAGGAGGTTGAGAGGATATACCATGAAATCGATGATGTATATTATCCTATTGTGGTGGATGACATGAAGTTAAATAATGTAATAACCATGGATTATAATGCATTGATTGTGATGTTTATTTGTAGAAGGATGGGGGTAGTGAGTTTGTTTCAATGTACTCAAGTGCACTAGTAATCAATTTTAGCTTACCACATAAGGGATTTCATTAATTTCATCCAAGGTTAGATGTTGAGGTTACAATATCCAAACATAGTATTATTTCTAGTCGGTATCTACTGCATGCATTTATAAGTAGGTGGATTTACCGGTTACTTGATCAAATTATTTATGTATCATTCAAGGTCCCATGTCAATAAGTATGGATACCATAAGGATCAAATAATTGTACTAAATTTACATATCAATTAGGTAACGAGGGATATTAGAATAATTATGAGTAGAAATATACGGTGTTACATATAATCTATATTCTCTCCATAAGTTTGACAATTCATAAATACATTGGTTAAGGTCCTACTTGGAGAAAATCAACAATATAACCTATATAATCCTTTTAAATATTCAGAATTTTTATCAGTATAACCTCTTCCAACCATATGCAATTATTATAAAGATAAAATGAATTTGAACTAGCATTAATAACCTATGTATTTTAGACCTGCATTATACCATTGAAACTATTCTCCTAATGATAATTTGATAACTTATTTGATGGACCATATGAATATGATGTGACCCCCTACAATGTCAACCCTCAATCTCTTTATAATGATCAAACAAATTATATCTATATTATACTTAGTAATGTAGTTGTTAATGAGGGAAAGGTGACCTTTATAATTCCTACAACACTTGTTATATGAATTAGTGAACCATGACAATCTTGTATCTAGATGAGATAAAAATATGGCTATATAGATCCAAAAATTTATCTAATCTATCCTTAAGTATTCCCTTAACCATCATCCCTAATTGAAAATGATTGACACCAAATGGAGTAACGTATACTACCTTGAATAATGGACATTGCAAAGGAGGAAAAGTTGTCGTTTATCTTGCACTAGTGGAGCATATGAAGGAAAATGGTTGTGATCAACCAAAAATTCATACTTACATTAATAATACTTCAATGAAGATATATATATATATTAATAATCCTTCCACATACTCTCTTATGATTCTACAGAAGATATATATTTTCTCTTTGATCTTCTATTTGTAACTATTGGCATCATGATATGGCTCATTATTTTTTCTTTCCTTACAAAGAGATCTATCATATGCAATATTCAAACAATTTTTTTCTTGTTTTTTCCTTGGTTGGATTTATGATCTCTCCTCTTATGGAGATCATATCAGCTAAAATTTATATGGTGGTATGCCTTACAAATCTACTTTCTTAATTGACATATCAATTAGGTAATGAGGGATAGTAGAATAATTATGAGAAGAAATATAAGGTGTTCCATTTAATCTATATGCTCTCCATAAGTTTTAAAATTCATTAATACATTGGTTAAGGTCATACCTAGAGAAAACCTACAATATAACCTATATAATCCTTTTAAATATTCATAATTTTTATCATTATAACCGCTTCCAACCATATGCAATTCTTATAAATATAAAAGGAATTTGAACTGGCATTAATAACTCATGTATTTCAGACCTGTATTATACCATTGAAACTATTCTCCTAATGATAATATGATAATTAGTTTGATGGACCATATGAATATGATGTGACCCCCATCTCCTTATTATTAGTATAATTTTTAACCAGCTACAATGTGAACCCTCCATCTCTTTATAATTATCAAAAAAATTATAGGTATATTATACCTAGTAATGTAGGTGTTAATAATGATGGAAAGGGCACCTTTCTAATTCCTACAACACTTTCTATATGAATTAGTGAACCATGACAATATTGTAGCTAGATCAAAGAAAGAAATAGCTATATCGACCCAAAATTTCATCTAAAATATCCTTAAGTATCCTTAACCATCATCCCTAACTGAAAATTATTGACACCAAATGAAGTAACATATACTACCTTGAATAATGGACATTGCAAAGGAGGAAAAGATGCCATTTATCTTGCACAAGTGAAGCATATGAATGAAAATGGTTGTGATCAACCAAATATTCATACTTACATTAATAATCCTTTAATGAATGGATTTCACAAGGAAAATGAATTGATACAAATAAGGAGGTTGAGAGGGTATACCATGAAATTGACCATGTATATTAGCCGAATGTGGTGGATGACATGAAGTTAAATACTGTAATAACCATGGCTTATAATGCATTGATTGTGATGTTTATTTGTAGAAGGATGGGGGCAGTTAGTTTGTTTCAATGTATTTAAGTGCACTAGAAATCAATTTTATCTTACCACATAAGGGATGTCATTAATTTCATCTCAGGTTAGATGTTGAGGTTACAATATCCAAACATATTATTATTTCTAATCGTTATCTACTGCATGCATTTATACGTATGTGGATTTACCGATTACTTGATCAAATTACTTATATGTCATTAGAGGTCCCATGTCAATAAGTAAGGATACCATAAGAATAAAATAATTGTAGTAAATGATTCTATTTCCATAGACTCTCTTATAATTCTACAAAAGATATATATTTTCTCTTTGATCTGCTATTTGTAACTACTGGCATCATCATTTGACTCATTATTTTTTCTTTCCTTACAAAGAGATCTATCATATGCATTCAAACAAGTTTTTCTTGTTTTTTTCATGGTTGGATTTAATATCTCTCTTCCTATGGAGATCATATGAGATAAGAATTCTATGGTGGTATGCCTTACAAATCTACTTTCTTAATCAACATATCAATTAGGTAAAGATGGACATTAGAATAATTAGGAGAGGAGATATACGATGTTACATTTAATCTATATGCTCTCCATAAGTTTGAAAAATCATTAATACATTGGTTAAGGTCCTACCTTGAAAAAACCTACAAGAACCTATATAATCCTTTTAAATATGAAGAATTTTTATATAATTTCTTCCATTAACCACATGTAATTCTTATAAAGATAAAAGGAATTTGAACCATTAACCTATGTATTTTAGACCATTATTAATACCATTGAAACAATTCTCCTAATGATAATATGATATCTTTCTTGTTGGACCATATGAATATGATGTACCCCCATCTCCTTATAAGTATAATTTTTAATCCACAATGTCAACCCTCCATCTCTTTATAATTATCAAAAAAATTATAGGTATATTATACCTAGTATTGTAGGTGTTAATGATGGAAAGGACACCTTTCTAATTGATACAACACTTGTTATATGAATTAGTGAACCATGACAATATTGTAGCTAGATTAGAGAAAAATATGTCTATATAGATCCAAAATTTCATCTAATATATCCCTAAGTATTCCCTTAACCATCATCCCTAACAGAAAATGATTTTCTTATCCAAACATAGTATTATTTCTAGTCAGTATCTACTGCATTACCTAGGTGGATTTACCAGTTACTTGATAAAATTACTTATATATAATTCAATCTCCCATGTCAATAAGTAAGGATACCATAAGGATAAAATCATTGTACTAAATTAGTCTACTTCCATAGACTCTCTTATGATTCCACACAAGATATTTTCTCTTTTATATGTTATTTGTAACTACTGGCATATATGACTCACTATTGTTTCTTGCATTACTACGAGATATATCATATGCATTCAAACAATTATTTCTTGTTTTTTTCTTGGTTGGATTTATGATGTCTCTTCTTATGGAAATCATATGAGCTAAAATTTCTATGGTGGTATGCCTTACAAATCTACTTTCTTAATTGACATATCGATTATGTAACGAGGGATATTAGAATAATGAGAAGAGATACATGGTGTTACTTTTAATAATGAGATGGAAATCTATAGCCTCCACCTCATTTATGTATTTGCATTGTTCAATGATCCATTTTAGTGGTGGAAGTGTAGTAGTTTTTATAGATTCCTGCATCAGAATTTCTATTTAATTAGGTCATTGGAGAGTCAACGAAAGGTGGCATATGAAATTATTGAACCAAGTGATCTCTAATAATTTTATGTCCATTTCACTGAACCTTTGACTAATTTACTCACTCCCAAGTGATATTTCTTGAGCTATAAATGAAATGAAGTTTCCCATACCTTCCAAGCCATTAAATGAGGCGATTGAAGCCATTTCTAACTCCTCTTACAAATACGTTGATATGTTAAAATGGTGGTGACAACTTTAACATATTCATATCCTATCATACTAACAACATATATTAGTTAGTATACATGTTGGGATATCTCCACATTAGAAATATATTTATATTTAAACCATAGAGCCTCCCTACGATGTAAGTTATAAATATCCTTGGCAAACAATAGAATAGAAGCTAGAAATGATTATGCAATAATTAAAATAAGAATATAAGAAACTAGGACTCCCTAGCGCCATCCCCATACCATATTCTATAATAAGTTTCATCCCAAGGGGGTATTTCTATGATTCTAACAAGAAACAATATTATATTATACCTAGGATTATAGGCTCATGTCGTGGTTATACATACAACAAATTTTTAGGGCCATCTAGATATAAGATGTTATAGATTCATGCATATTCTATTTTTCATATTTTTTGGTTTTTATGTTTTTGAAAAAAAAGAAGGAGTAACAAAAGGGCCGATTTCATCTTGTGGAGGCCCTATTTCTCATTTGCTGGCTGATTTTGGACTGTGTGGGCCATGACATCATATGGAGAGGACACAATATTTTTTGTGAGGACAATTTACTTTTTGTTGGAGAGGACACAGTCTTGTTTGTGAGGACAATTTACAGTTCAACATCTACAATGATGCACACGGTTCATATGGGACAATATAAAGGGTTGTTGCATCCAAAAAGGGAGTTGCAATCCATATTGACACCTACAACAATCTATTTCAGCTTTGTTGAGTAATCTCATTGTAGTCTTCCTTCTTGTTACAACTATGCATAAAGTTTCTGGGTAGTGAAGAAGGGTGTTGCAGCATAGTAACGAGAAGAAGATGATTTGGGTTATTTTGAGGAGTTGGAAGAGTAGGGAAGACTCCAAATAAAAATCGAGACAATAAATCTCACTTCCATAAATCATTGTGCATGCCCAGGAAGCTACAGGTTAGAGTTAAAGTAATTTCAAATTTTTCTTGTCCATCTTAGAACAGTTGTTACTGTCATTGTAAACTCAAAGTTACAGTGAATATGATATTTAGGGTTTATTTTCCTTGTCATTTATGCAAAGCAATCTCTATTGCATTTATTGTTCACTGTTAGCACTACCAAAATCAAGATTTGAATATTATAGTCAATTTACATATATGATGGCATCGATTTGCATACAGACTTCAAAACCCTTGATATCTGAAACAAACTCTCTATGTTAAACAACTTTATGCACTATCTAGCTTTCTTCCATAGTGGAATTATAGGTTTCTGCACGTTCCCTTTCGCAGTGGAATTCCTTCCGGAAAGAGGGAATCAAAAGTTGGCTTTTAGACTTTTGACACTTCTGAAAAAAAGATTTTCTGCACAACGCTTCTTCCCTCCCGTCGATCTCGATCGTTGATCTATCGATTTCGTAGCCATCCTAAGTGTCTGTACAACTTACATTTTCATGCATCGAAATGGATTTCTAATCGTTCGATCAGTGTCCCCAGCAAATCAACGATGGATTCCAAAATTTATTAAGCGCATTCCATAGAATATCGCGCACATAATTTTTTTTTAAAGATTGCAAATTCTCCTAACGATATCACTATAAACTATCGGTCTTCCTCATGATCGATCCCCACTCTACGATCTAGTTTTATTTAAGCAACTAGTTAAGGTTTAACCCTCTACAAAGATTCACTAAATTGATCACTGACAAGATCAATTCTTCTCTGTAATTCGTTAAATATGGAAATACAAAGCCATGGAGTTTATATACATGGCTATATGGAGTGAATGCGGGATGAATTCATACTTCTATAGAATTATATGAAGACATGAAATCCATCAAAACCACAAACATAGTGTAATCCTTGGTTCTTTATTCAAATCACTGGAAATTCAAATACACACACAGAATTCTACTTGTTCACTCCTCGCTCACTCTTTTGTGCACCTCTCATTCCTCCATTCATGCTATGTGGAATTTCTCTCCCTCTCAAGCTCTATGAGATAATAAAATATTCTTTGAGCTATCCTCAAATATCTATGACCTATCCTAAGCTATGTGAGCTAACCTAAGCTTCAACGAGCCAACAAGCTTTGTAAGCTAACTAAGCTGCTAAGAAAATAACTTGAACTGATTTAAATACAAGAGGATTGTGTTTCCAGATCCTATGATAAAGGAGTACTTTCCTTATTGATCTCTTCTAACCCTATGACTCATAACTAACTCAATCCTAACTATTACATGTGGAAAAGGATCTAGATTCCTTATCCATTTTATTCAACTTTTACAAAATAAAGCAAATTACAAATGTATGAGACCCTAGGTCTCTTAAGAGTTCCATTGACCTTGTGAATTCATGAATGACTTCTCCCTCTTGACCCTATGCTCCTGCATCAACATATCACCAGTACATTGAATACAAAAATCAACTAAGACTATTTGGCACAACTCAGTGGTATTTTTGACAAGTGTTTTTACAAAATCCCTTAACCATATTACATTAGTAAATAAGCCAAAAAAATCAGCAGGATCTGATGGGGGTCATTATAGTTTACTATTCAAAGCATATCCCCCTTATATAAAAATTGAACCCTCTCACTTCCTTTAGATAAAGCTTGTTCATTGGTCATTGTCTCATCATGTTGAGTGGAGATGAGAACTGTGTGAATGCACAGAGGAACCATGCACCACTCTCATTTTTGTACTTAATGGTTACTTGTTTTTTTCCATTAGGCCTCAACCAAGAGTAGGTTCCATTATTTCTAACCTCTGTGAGATTTTCTCCCAGCTTGGTATCCATCACATGGGTGAGAGGCATGAACTCAGGGGTTTCATTAGTTGCATAACTAGTCCAATAAATGGGAGCAACCCACATACTAGACCTCACACAAACTACCATCCATACTAAAATATCATGGCCTAGTCAAGAAATACACAATTATGCTACCAACAAATTTACATACCCTCACAACACCCTTAGTAACCCATAGTAGGTCATGGTGCCTTCATACACATGCTTGGGACCCTTGACAGTCCTTAAGGAACTTTCAGCCAGTCATGACAGTCCTAACAGACTTAAGACATGTCACAACAACCCTTAGTAGGCTCAAGCCAGGTCATGGTTTACTCTAGAAAAAATTATCATAATTTACACATATGAAAATGACACAAAATGGAAACAGATTCTGAATATGATCACTGTGATGAATCTCAGAAACTCAAAAAAACACTTTTCATTAACACTTCCAAGAAAGTTTACAGAGCTACAATCTAAGCACAGAGGGTTCAGAAATGAAAGTCGAACCTTTCCTCCTTCGTAGAGGTTACATTTATAGTGAAATTTACCCCCAAGATGTATCTTGAAACAAGGAGTCAAAATTAGTTACATTGCAAGAATCAAACCCGAAAGCACATCCTAAATCCTAACAAACTCTGATGTGGCAGATGTGTCGTGCCGGCAAAACATTTCAAGAAGGCATGTTGTGCTGCGCATGACCAATCTAAAATGGAAATCTCAACATCTGGGGCTTTCTGGCTTGCTTGATGAAAATGACAAATTCGAGTATATTTTTAACAGGCTATGGTTGACTCAGCTGCTGGTGGGCCTTCCAGGATGATGATTGCTCACTCTATGTATATCTTTCCATTGCGGATCTGTAGGGATGGCTATCTCAAATAGCTCCTTTAGGATAACATCCAGGTCAATCATGGGGCTATGGCCAGTAGCAAGGAGATTTGATTTGACAGTGATGACTGCTTCCAACAGTTCAAAGTACTCGCTGAGTTTATCGATGATTATCTGTCCCTTTATCCCACCATCCGTACCCTAAAAATTTGCATGGTTTAGTATTTCCTCCTGCAGTAGTTCGACATATTTTCTCTAAGGGATCAACTTCCCCTCTAGACCCCAAAGCTCAGGAAACCCTTTCTGAAATAGGGGTTGGAACAATTTGTTGAACTTTTCTACCCCTTGCTAAATAATGTTAATCATAGTAAGGGAATTCTGCAACATGTTGTGCTTTTTGGTCATCCACCTTGCTGCCACCATAACTAATATCCTCTTAGTAATCCCTGGGGAAATTAGTTCTTCCCCAGAGGATGAGTTGAGAACAACAATCTCCTTCTAGGCCTCCTCCCTAGGAATCTATGCTGGACTTTTCTACAGGGATTTACATCTTCTACTTGCATCCATAGTAGCCTGTTTATGCTCATCAACCATGAACAAATTCTTTTCTAATGAGGGAATCTCCTTTATCACTGTATCTTAGAGAATATGTTTATCCCCTTGCGGGGGAATTCGGCTTATGACCCTTTCCTCATACCTATTTACTTTCTCTTTCAGTGCCCTGATCTCTTCAGCAAAGTATTCACTTTCCTTAGCAGTGATCCTATCCTTGAGCTCTTCATTGACCTCCTTCAAATGAGTTATTTCCAGGTTCTTCAGGGCCATTTTAGACATATATTTGATTGCCAGAGCAATGGGTGATCTGTCCTCAGGGGTTCTATAGTCATTTAATTCATCAATTCTCTTCTGTATCTTTTGCTTCTCTTCTTCCCATGTGCGCTTGTTATCCTCTAGCATAGCAAGGTGGCCTTTCAGATCCAAAACTTCATGATGCAATGCCTCAATGTCCCCTTATAACTGCACGATCTAAGGAGGTATCTAGATGTCTTTCATAGGTGTCTTGCTTTTATTTTTGTAATCCTTTATCTTGGACAATGTCTTAGCTAGTAAAATAACCTCCCCTATTGCCACTGGCTGCTTAGATGCAAGGGGCTGCTATAAAGCATTTTTTTGCTGTTAGGTCTGCCACTTGGTCCGGTAGTAGTTTCACCTGCAGGTTCCATGCCTTGGTTGTTTCCTTTTCCTACTTCAATTGGGTCTCCAGTTTAACCACCCTTTGCTGGAAATTGATATGGGCTAAATCCTCCTTATTCAAATCAGCATAGATGAGATCTCTAACTCCCTTATGGAACGCAATATTATCTGGGATTGAGAACTGATCCTACTTTAACTCAACCTCTAAAACTCCTTCCTCATTAGTGATGGCTAGGTTTAGGTACTTTGTTGTAATATTCCTCACGGCAATGAAAGAGAATTTGCTGCCTAATAGCTTACGTAGCTCCTTCAACTGCTTCTGAGTCTCATCCTTGGATTTCTCTTTGAACTACCCATACATGTTCAACATTTTCTTTTCGGTCTTAAATTTCCCTTCAACAGCAGAGGAAAAAAAATACTTTTGATAATTCAGTAGAGACTCCTCACTCTCTTTGTTCATTGATTGTGTGGTTATTCGGGGATTTATCCTTGAGTGTGTAGTGGTTAGATTTACAACCACTAGTTGTTGCACGATCACCATATGATTTGCAACCTTTCTCCTAGTAGGGTTAATTGGATCAAGCTCCTCCTCTATCATTGTTTTGAGGGAATCGGATTCAAAATTAAACTCCTTCTCTAGGTTGACTACGTCCTTCTCTACGTCTATCCTAGGCTTCTTGCTAGGGGTTTGTTCATCACATTCCATATCATCCACCTTTGTATCAGACATTCTGCTACAACCATCACTGTTTAGGGGAAAGGGAGTAGCTAGGTCCATACCTTGCACTTCTTTAGGATCCTCAATTTTCTCTACAGGAGTCCAATCAAAATCATAGGCAAGACAATTTTCCTCCTGTGACAAGTTGGGTATCATAGGTTGAATAAAGGTTGACCTCTCCACCTAGACCCTCATGTGGGAAATGATCCCCTTAGGATCATAATTCTGTGCATGAGTCACCTAAAACTTCATGGCCTTCAAAACTTTTCCACCTTTGGTAACGCTGCTAGCTTCTTCACAACGAAGGGCCTGAAATTGATAGGATATTTGATCCAAGAGTCCTTCCTATGCGTAGTAAAATGCTCCTCATCAACAGAAATACTCTTCCTGATCAATTCTAGTGTGAATATTGAGGGATTTAGGTAAACTGGTAGCATGAAAGGGGAAGTAGAAAAACCATATACCCTGATAAGTGAATACTTCGGCATCAGGAACTAATCTCCAATACTATCTTGCTGCAACATAGCCTTCATGTCTTTTGATATCTTCTTCTCTTTAGTGTCAAATAGTCTGCAGATGATGGGGAAAATTCTATCAATGAATATGGTGTAAGACCATTCTTGGAACTTCTGGACAAACCGGGGCCAGTCTTTGAACAACTCTGGATCCATGACCTCAAGGATATGTCAATTGGAACTGACTATGATGCCAAATAGATACACCTGGTATCTAAAGTGCTTTTCCAAATCAAACTTCTCAAGCTTAGAATTGATTTGTCTAGAAAAGAAGTAATCAAACTTAATCCCTACTTCAGATTGACTAAGGTAAAGGAGAATTCCTAGCATTACTTCATATACCATGCTATCACTATCAAGACATAGGATTTGACTCAAGAGGGAGATGGATGATACGACAGGATTTATGAACAATTTGGAGGAGAGTGGGGTGATAAGGGTCTCTGAAGGAATTAAGGTGTTCAAAATGGCCGAGAACATTTTATTCTTGGATTCTAGGTCGGCTTTCCCAAACACCTGCAGAACCTGTAATTCAGTGAAGGGGATCAGGGCTTGACGTTGGGCTTCGGAGAGACCAAGGGCAGCCCTAATAGCTTCTAGTGTAATTTTTCTAACGAAATGGGAGTGGGTATCATCTAAGATGGCCTTCCCAATGGGGGATGAATTGGAGGCTACCCTTTGGAAAATATATGGGAAATTGGGTAATTGTTCTAATGTGAACCCTATTAAGGATAACTTTAAATTTACAAATAGTTCCGACTGCTCTCCGGAAGGTGACAAAAAAGCGTTCTAGGAATCACTGACACTATACAATAGAAAATGAGGATCATAAGCATCGTAAATTTGATCACAGATGATATCCTCGGATAGATGAAGGATTTTTATAGACGATGCCATGGCAGAACTATCAAAAGGGTTGATAAACGATGAATGAGTACATGGTGGTGATGGTCAACACTTCTAGAGGTTGCAGTTGTATCTATCCACCTAACTCGTGCTAGGCGGACGTTGTATTCGCATGGTGGTGGGACTATAATAGACTATTAATGTCAAGCTGATTAGCCTTATAAACCATCGTGCTCCCTAAAAGTGACCTTTGTACCTCCAATCTTCAAGCACAATATCTAATGTGGAGGGGCCCACTAGATTTCACAATTTTTTTTTTTATCTTCAGATTTATATTAATGGGTTAAAATATTAAATATATTGGCTTTAATATAAAACCAAAATGTTATGTAATTGATGTTTGAATTTGGTTATTATATGGTGGAATCTTGTATGGTGTAATATATGGTTTTCATGTGCTGGTAAAGGCTATTTTGGAAAGAATATGGGTGTACTACATGAATATTCCTAACTGTATATTGGAAGGAAGTTGAGAGACCAACTCTAGAGGAGGCAATTCAAGAAATTGGGTTGGTTTTATTTTCAAATGGCCAAGAAAAGGGATTGGATAGATTTGAAAATGAGGTATAATTTTTATATCTGATTGAACTTCAATATGATATTTTATAACATATGTATTCATTGTAATTTGTTGTAGTTTTTCTTATGTGATGTGCAAATTGGTTCTATGTAGGATGTCAAAGGAATATCAAGCCGAGGTTGAAGAATTCAAGAGTTTGGAAAAATTCATTCAGAGGATAATAACACCACAAGATGCCCTTGTAAAAAATGTTGCAATGTTTCAATATTGACGCTTGAGTAAGTACAAGAACACTTGATTCATGGTATAATAATTTCATATAAAACTTGGTTTTACCATGGAGAGAGAGTTCCTACTTGGGACTATAAATTTGACAAGAGCAATAAATGCCACGCAATAAAGATGCATGATTTTCCTCAATATATTACACATGGTGATGAACACATAGTTGGACATAAATAAGATAATCATAATGATGATTTTGCAATATTGCTTACAAATGATACTGCAGTTATTGAGAATGATGATCATAACAAGGAAACCATGGTTGATGCTCATATGGTTGAAATGGTGAATGATGCTTATCAATATTATAATGAAAACCCATATGTGAATTGTGAAAATGACCAAGTAGAATTGATGGAAGAAAAAAATGATATCAATCAATATCTAAAGTTAATTGAAGATTGCAAGGTACCATTGTACCCAGGTTGCACTAGTTTCACTAAGCTACCGGCCACTGTGAAATTGTACAACCTAAAAGTGAGAAATGGATGATCTGATGCAAGTTTCAACCAGTTCTTGAATTTGCAAAGAGAAATGGTTCCAACAAGAAATACACTTCTAGAATCAACATATTCTACAAAATGTTTGATTAAATCATTGGGGTTGGACTATGAAATGATTCATGCATGCCACAATGATTGAATTTTATATTGGGGTAAATATGAAAAAATAAATGAATTCCCAACATGTGGTGAATCAAGATGGAAGGTTGATTCTCGTTCTAAAAAGGTGCGTACATGTGTCCTGGCCAAAGTGCTGACGTATTTCCCTATAGTGCCGAGGTTGAAGATAATGTACAAGTATGATTTTTAACTCTTATAATTTCATTATATCATACACCTTCATGTACTACCAACCTACTAAAAAACCATCTTCTTTAATCTACTAAGTCTTGCAATGTATATATGATTCTTTATGTTTTTGTTACAACTCTACATATATTTCACATAAAATGAGGTGCATCATGAGAATGAAAGTAAGGATGCTGTAGCAGGGATTTCTCCTTGGTACAGGGGCAGTAATGGCTCCCTTCCATCTATAGGATGGAAGGGTAGGTTCCTGCATGTGGAAAATGCAGACAATAAATGGAATAGACAGAAAGCAAAGAACAAGAAAGAATGGCCGAGAGCCCCTCTGTAAAGAAGGTTAGGGATTCGCCTTGGCTACTTGTAAACAACTATTAAACTGAAATAAACCTGCAAAACATGTTAGAGATCAAACTTGCAAACAAATAATGGTCATAAAACAACTAAGCTATCAAAGAAAACACATAAATAAAACTAGGTTATACCTCTCCTTTGGTGAAATGGGCCACCATGCCTTAGCTGGAAGCACCTTCCTATTTAACTCAACAATGGAGGAACTATGGCTCAATGGGGAAGATGAGTGGAAGAGAGGTGGGATGTGGTTGGCTTGAGAGGAAAAGAGGTCTCAAGGCATCCACGGGTAACATAACATTATGCAAGAAAGGTCTTGTTTGAGAGTGGCTCCCCACCCTCCTTTTATAGCTTTTTTTGGGGTTTTAGGGTTTTAAGCCCTTGGTCTGGGCTTTAGCCCCTTGTTTGGGCTTTTAGACCCTTTCGCCCTAACTTTAGCTCCTTTTAGGGTTTTAGGCTCCTTTGAGCGGTTTTAGCCACTTTTTGGAGGTTTTAGCACCTAGGAGAGTTATTTAGGCTCCTTTTGGGGGGTTTTAAGCCATTTTCTTCATTCTTAAGCCTTTTTGAGGGTGTGGGGGTCTAATGGAGTGTTACGAAGGTCGTGTATGGGTGTCCTTGGGTGGTGTAGGACATATAGAGCTGAGTGAGGGATTTTTGGGGTTAACAGATTGCCCCCTGATGTGTGAGGGAAGGAGCTCATCGTATGGCTGATGGACATCATAGGATTTGCTGCGTAGAGGTGCTACTTTCAGGGCTGGGGCATGGTGGCTTTCGTTTTTTGTATTAATATGGTTCCATCAATGGGTGAGATACAAATAATGTGTGACATGTATATGGACGAGGCAGGCATCCCCATGCTCATGAGAATGTCAAAAGAATAATTTGATCTATGCTCTATAATACAAGAGCCGATCATATACAACTAATGATACAATGATGGTTGCCTCAATTAGAGGCTGAATACAATACTGATATGAAGAACTGGTACAATGGACCCATGGAATTCTCATGGAATTCTATATATTCATGATTGATGGTCTGTTGGATTTGGAATCGTACATAGCTGTATGGACTCCCTCATTGAGAGTTAGAGTCTCTGTGGTACAAGTATGATGCATCAATCATAAATATATATAGAAGCACTGTTGGGGCTTCTGAACACTATCTCCAACACAACCCGAAAATCAAAAGGGACATAACCTGTTTAGGTCCCTCGAATAGACTCATCCATGTGCTAGAGTCAGGTGACATCCAGGGTCTTCGACCAAATACTGCATGGACCAAACCCTGTACAAATCTCAATGGTGCGATGATGTAGTTGAAGTCGAGCATGTGAGAAACAACCATCCCGAGAGGCACTAAGGACTCCTCTCAATTGGTCCAAGGAACTCATTAATCAGGTTAATGAAACCAGAATATAGGGACCTCTAGGTCTATCCTCTAGAATATGTTTATTGTTGTCGATAGAGGGAGACCTGCCCCTAGTCAAGGCAATGGTGTTTCCTTGACTAGAAGCACGAGGGAGATAATAGAAAGGTGTGAGACAATCTGCGGACTGACCCACTGAATGGGGGGGGGGAGGGGGAGGGAAATAATTGAATAGGAGTAGGGGGAGTGTGGTAGAATCAAACTTCCTTTGTTTAGAGTATGACAATAGGGCAGACCAGGCAGTAAAAACTTGACTCATGGGAATGGGATCATAGCTGTAATACCGGGGGTGTCACTGTAGATGGGAAATACTTGTAAGAGGTAGACACTTTTGATTGGGAAGGGATCCAAGGAAGACACATTGCAAATTACTCTGAACAAAGGCAACCTGATGTGGGAACACTACCAAACTATTTTCTATGGGGTGGTGTATAGGGACATCGTTGTGGTACGATCTTGTGGATTTTTGGCGAGCCCAAGAAGGTAAATGCTCGATGGTGCTTTCAATTTTAGAGAGTCTGAAAGCATGAAGAAGACTCCAGTGGGGGATATTTCTTGTTGGTAGTCTCCTGCTCCCGAAAAAGGATAAAACTATACATAGGAGAGCTCACCCATTCTGTAGGGGATGAGAGACTTCTTTACCATTTGTAGTCCAATCAGTCCGAAAAAGGTAACACCTATACTGACTAGATGGTCATTCAGATACTTTTACAAGCATGAACGAAACCAAGTTTGCTTGGTGATCTTTCCTTGATGATAAGGATGGAAAAGAGCTTAATGATAACCCGTGGTGAGCTTTTTCATAAAGTGCGGCCCCTCTGTCCTAGAAAGCATAAAAGTATGTAAAAGGGAACGGTCTTGGCTTGAATACGCCAAGGTGGTCCTTTTCATTTGATTGTCTACATGGCCCATAAAAGGAGGTAAACAAGACGATGCAGATGCCCTTTCCTATACTTTAGAGAGTGGGAAAGGAAGCAGTTGTGCTCGGCTATATTTTAATTTTTTTAAGGAATCAGAAAAGAGATTAAACGAAAGTCCAGTACGATCAACTGATTGTTGTGGCATAGGCGGTGCCCTATGTTAGGACAGTGGACAGTGGTCCAAAGGTCATCCATGCAGTATGGATGAAGAAAAAGGCTCTCAAACATACCAATACAGGCATGGGATAGATTGCGGTAGAGGCTCATAGGTCGGTGCAGCAGAGGCATGCAAACCAAGGTGGATCTTGGACAAAGGTCAAGAGAGTTGTGTGTGAGTTGTGCTAGATGGACTTGAATACATGCGTCGATGTGAGTGCAAGTCTAGGGGCACTTATATGCCAAATACATGCAAGAAAAATAAATCATTTTGTGGACAATGGTCCAGAGACCTGCGTAAGGTGCGGTGGATGGAGAAGGCAACTATGTGTTAAAAATACAAAGCAAAAAATCAAAATGCTAACCCTTAACGGGTGGTGGACCGAAAACCCGCATGATTAGTGGTAGGAAAGAGTGATGCAAGTATAGGTCTGTAGACACTTGCATCGTCATGTTGTGGTTCGTAAATCGAGGTGACCTGTGGGAAATGGTCCTGAAATCTGTTTTTTAAACATGAGACGATGGTCTCATTAGGAGATGGAGATTTCATACTAGAAGTGTGACAGGTGTCTCGAACCAGTTCTGGGTGACTTTGGATTAGCAGCTAATGGTGCTGCCCCTGACTTGTGCTAAAAAATGTTGAAAAACAAGAAAGGGAAAAAACTACACTATAAGGGACTCATAGTGGTTATATCAAGCATAGACTCTCTTGAGGTGGAGCCCGTTCCGTGGCTTATTCAAGAGTCGACCATTTGAGTCAGCGAAGAGGTATGCCCCCTTGCTGAGATGAAGGTCATTGGTAAGGCAGGATGACAAAATCTGGTCTTTTATGGGAAGAACTGATTCCGCACTATGGTTTAAAGGGAATGGGGTAAAACCGAAGGTGGTCTTACATATATATCGACCATTGCGCAACTGGTGTCGGGATAGATCAGGTGGATCTTCCACAACCAATGAGACGGAAGGGAAACTGGTGCTAGAGATCATGTAAATGGTATTGGTTGTGGTTTTTGTGGCCTTGCCCCCAGTGTATGTTGGAGGAAGAGGGGCAGGCCTAGAGACAAGAGGAGTCTTTGATGGACCTAGAGGTAGGTCCAACATCATCTCAATTGGATGGACATGAGTCAACACATCCTAGGGCCATAGAGGTAGGGTAGGTGGTTCAAGGTACCACACAGGATCTCCCAATGTGAAATCCTGTAGATTGCAGGTTGCCAAGATAGAATTACTCACGATTTCGAATGGTAGGAAAAGGAAAAGGATCGTGTTGATCAGGAATGAACCCCAACATTTCCCTGGTAACTGAGGTTGCGGCTGTGGCCAGGGTTTTGGCTACGGATGGAGCTACATTTGTGGAAACAACGGAAGAGACAACTCTGATGGACCATCGCTGATGGTGGGGACAAGAGGGTTTGTAGAACTAGCCATCATGTAAATGGACATGGTGTCTGAAGAAGGAGGTGGGGGGTGAACTTCTTCGATCAAGGTGATTTCAGACTCAAGGGAATGTTGACGGAGGTTCGCTAGAGTGTCAAAACCCCAAATTTTCAAAAAAAATAAATTTTTTTAAAAACATATAAATTTCATGATTACGGTAAACTAATTATTAAATTAGTTATAGATCACTACATTCATTACTTGCAATATTTGTTGGTGATGTTAGCAATAGAACAGTTCTTGTAATTTACTAACTTTATTTCTTTTTGCGACCACAAGGTGAGACTGTCGTGCAAACTGGGCTTACTTAGCTTTCGAGCTAATGCAGAAAGTTTTCCTGTTACAGACTACAGGTAAGAGTTTTGGGCTGCTTGTCGCAAATCTAAAGTATAACAAGTTCGTCGCAAAATAAAAGCTCTGTAAGAAAGATAAATTTTAAACAGTTCTAGCACTTGTTGAGGTACCCTTAATAACTGGCCTTGTTTCTAGTATAAGTCATTTATGGTTCTTGATGATTTGGAACTATTTTCAATTCTATTTTAGTCATGATGTATGAAAATGTCTTACTGAATTCTTTATAAAAGAGTAAGAGTAACTAAGCTCTGCAATCCATAGTATGATTTCATTCGTATAAGAATACGTTACTTAGTACATGTAAACTGATAGAAGAATCAGGTATTACTGTTCGTATTTTCAAACTCTGAAATTTAAAATGATTTTACAACTTTACTTCAAGCTACTTTTTAAGAAAACTATACAAATGTTGTTACATATGATGCATAGAGTTTTTATTCAGTCATTAACTGTTTTCAAGCATAACTAGAGTTTATCTTCAGTAAAATAGATATCTTCATGAAACTGGATTTATCCTTAACCCTTTATGTATATAAACTGAACAAGTCCTTAATGCACTATAATTCCTAAACGAATGCATCACTTGATCGCT
The DNA here is from genome assembly GCA_001517045.1 of Pseudotsuga menziesii. Taxonomy (NCBI): domain Eukaryota; kingdom Viridiplantae; phylum Streptophyta; class Pinopsida; order Pinales; family Pinaceae; genus Pseudotsuga; species Pseudotsuga menziesii. The sequence goes on from LPNX010481638.1 coordinate 32,104, forward strand.
ACATAGCCTATCTGTCTTATTATGGTTAAACTCTCAGATAAGAGAAAAATATGAATTACATTGCCCATTCATCAATTAAAGTTAAGTTTTTACTTTAAGCAAAAGATTTCATCACAACAACATTTACTACTCTCTTTTGTATCTTTTTTGGCAATTATTACTATTTTAACCAATATAAATAAGTCATTGCAATCATTATGGACAATAGGACCATTGACATAGTTCTTCTTTAAAACCTCCTTATAATTTTTGAATTATACTTTCATGTTAAGCCAAAAGTGGATTGATCTTAATATTTTGCAATGCATAAACCAAGGTATAAAAAGGAATAAGATGCCTAAGGATAGAACACTTCTATAAACTTAGCCTAGTTGTTAATTTATGGTCTTATAAGTTTTATAGAGGAATTTCCTCTTTTCTGAACATAGATAAACTATGGTTACTATTACTTATCTAACAATAAAGGTTATAATTATAACCCTGTCAAACAATCATAGATGATAACTTGTCAAATTATATGAATACCATAATGTATTTGCATGAACGTTCCTTTCTCTACTCTATACATAAATTTTATGGCATGGTTATAATATAACAATTCCTTTGTTATGATGTGTTAATAATAGGCTGACTTCGGGCTTATTGATTATAGAAGAACCTTGGATATTCGGTATATGATTGTTTATAAATGATTTTCCATGGTTCTCCATCGAACTATGGGAAAACACCCATTGCATGAGAAAATTTACGTGGTGTCATGGCATCACGGTGACCGTGTTTGGCATGGATAAAAGGTCCTACCCTCGAACCCTAATCTCATTATATTGCCCATAAAATTCGGCCTCCTGCCGCTCTGCAATGGTGCTGTGCACCCTAGCTGCGCCGCTCCACTGCACTAGCATTTTCTAGTTTGTTACCTTCCTGCAGCTCGTTTAGTCACACTAATGTAGTGCTGCTCCAAGTGTTGCCATCATCCATCTGTTAGCTGTCCCCCCCTCCAGGGTTTTCAGTCTATTAACCCTACTCGGACCTTTGACTGTATACCACTCTTCCCTGAGTGAAAGCTATGGTTGTTCTTCCCAAATAGCGATGGGTTGTTCGCTGTGTTGTTAATCTTTCCTTCCTTGCCTGGAGTAGAGTTACCTCGTTGCATTGGTGGTTGTCTTGTTGTTGCTGGTGGTCATGTTTTCAAAAAGGATCAAGTAAGGATACTGTAATTTCCTCTTCATTTTTACTGTTTGTTTTTAACAATATACTCCTTAACCAGCTTGCAAAATTTTAACATTATGAGTTTTTCCTTGTGGTTGTAGGTCTTGGCTCTCCTTCCTGCACGGCTTCGGGTATAAGGATTTGAGCAGCTGTCACAAGTTTTCTGGTAAGCCTGGTTACACCATGGCTCTTTCTCCTTGTGGGGTTCCTTTGGAACTTTTGAGGGCTAGCACCAAAAGGCCTGAAACCCTTACGGCTTCAGTCTGCCTTGTTAACTTTTTGTTAGTTGGATTAGAGGAAGAAGCCCCTACGTTGTGCTAGGGTGCTCCGGCTTCAGTCGAGATGGAAATGTTAGTTCTCTTTTTGTTTGGGTGCCAAGTAATAAATGGAAGAGACAGAAGGTAACGTGCCGTTCTCTCCAATGCTTGCAGAAGTTGAGGTCTTGGAAGAGCCGTTCGATTTTTATCTGCCTTGGCTGTGTAAAACCTTATGCTATGAGCCTGAGTTTGAAAGGGGTTACGAGCTCGACTTCTTATTTCTATTGTAAAATTAAACTTATAGGGTTTTTTCCTTAACCCATAATATAAGATATTATCACTATTTCCTTTTCTATAAATCTTGGTTGTATTACAGTAGTGAAGTTTTATATAAACAAAAATAGGCTCATGACAACCTTACTCTGTTAATTTTTAATACGGCCGTGAGTAAAATAATATTGTATTGGATCCACAATTGTTTATTTAGTTATATATTTTGAATTAATAGGGTTAAACCCTAATTCGACAATAAAAGCATTACTTACAGCCTCTTTTATTAAATTCATTGTTAATTAATTTGTAATGCTTTTCTATAAACTGTGGAGTTATTAATCAAGCTTTTCATTACTTGTTAAGCTCAAGAAGTCGAGCATTCTACCCTGTTGATTATATCCTATGTGATAATGTACTTGATTTCTTTATCTGTAGTGTTCTTATAAATTCAATGCTACTATTTTCTGTACAAGTTTATATATTTGATTTACTCTACTTTTAAAGATGAATTATTATGTAGAACTGTTACCTTTCAGAAATAGAATAGATGGTTATATAAAATAAAATCAGTATGTAACTGTCAGTAATTCTAGAATATAGAATCTATATTATAAATAAAATAACTTAAGGTATTACTGTGATTACCCAATAATACTATCTGTATAGAGTAACTAATAAGATAGTAAATACTATTTATAAACATAATGTATTTACCCTAACTAGAGTACTATTACCTTTATTGTTATTTAAACTCATCTTTCTTAGTAAGTAATTGGGAATAGTAAATCGTTCTTTGTTTTATCATACTTATTGAATAAAAATAGCCTGTTAATATCAGGTTCTTATTATTACTGTATCTATTACTTTGGAGATAAACTTCCTGTATTATATTCCAATTTAATGTATAATAAGAAAAGAATGTAAAAGGACTAATCCAGTTCTACCCTGTTAACAGCTCAACAGTATTTGATTTTACAAAAGTAATTTCTTCTTTACTAAAGTTCCTATGAGAGTAAATAAAAATTCTAGCTACTTTTCAATAATATTCAAAATAGACCTTTAAAGTTACTGATAGTAACTAAAATATTAAGAACTGTTTTCTCTATGGGTAGATATTATTGTCAGTGAACAAATCACTTTACTTCCCTGTTCTAAAAGACTTGACAGTTTTCAGTATAGAATGAAACTACTCCTAAAACCAGGATATTACTTCTGCAAAACAACATAAAGAAACTACTCTAGAATTCCATCATATACTATTATGTGCTTTCATCATAATACTTTTATTTTAAAAATCACCCCTATGCTGGAGTATGGTCTGGTCACACCAGATGTGGAAAAACATAGGTGGAGTTATAATTCTCATCAAAAAGATTTTTGTTACGGAATAAACTATGAACACTTCATTTCTAATCCATCTAATTTCTTATACTATAAAATTTCAAATCTACCATTCAATCATAAATAGATATTAAAAAAAGATTAAATAAATGGCAGAACCTATTCTGGAACTGGGACAACAACATCAATGGGAGGCCGTTCCTCCCTACCAACTCCTGGAGAGTGCTCAAATAGTGACTGCTCAGGACCCTCGAGCTTGCTCTGGTCTCCCTAGCTGGAACTAGGTGCAACAGTTGTCAAATACCAGTCCTCAAGCTCAGTATTAATCCAGAACTTATCAGTAAGTTCTCCCAGCTAACAAGCTATAATAACCAAGTTACTGCAGCAATCCTCTCCAAACAACTTCCTTACTATTTTTCCCTTTTTCCCCAATGAAATTCCTGAATAGCATTCTCCTGAATGATTATTCTCTGGAAAATATCTGAGCAGCCTCAGCTCTATTCATTGGGTACTTTTAAAAGATTGCCTAGGTCTTTTTTGGGTTAGTTGTCATTTAATGAGCTACCTGCTCTGATCCCACTTTCTTGGGGGATCATTACCCCAAATATAGGGAAGTTACCACCTGCAACTTAGGAATTTTTTGAGGATGCTACCACTTGTCTTTTGCCTTCCACCTAGTTCCATCCACCAGTTTGACCAGTAATCTCTTTCTAACAGCTTTCCCATGCTGTTGTCTCCACAATTTATTTATTAATAATAAAATATTCTGAATTACATTCCACTTCTGTTGACTCTGCTGAATCATCAGTTCCTACTTAGCATTAAATTTATTATAATGTCTCAGGAATATAATTAAAACAATTAACATTATTTTACAAAATTGGGGTATGTTACATACACAACCCCTTAAAATGTACATCGTCCTCGATGTTACTTATTCTTCATCCTCTGCAACCTCCTGGGACAGATTCGGGTATGCTTCCCACATCTTACTTTCCAGTTCCCAGGTACCTTCTTCAGGACTAAGGTGCTTCCATTGCACCTTCAACTGTCCAATTGTGCGGTTCCACAGAGTAATTTCCCTCCTCCCGAGGATACAGTCCGGTTCCACCAGAAATTCTCCTTTTGGTTCCACCTGTACAACATTCCAATCAATCACATGAGTAGCATCATGAACATACTTTTTAAGAACATAAATATGAAAAACATTATGCACTTTCAAGTTAGGTGGTAACGCTAGTTGATATGCAACTTGACCAATTCTGGATAAAATTTCAAATGGACCACAATAACGTGGTGCTAGCTTTGCAAAAATCCCCAGTCTTAGAGAGATTTTCTTTGGTCTTACCTTTACAAACATGTGCTCACCCACCTGGAACTCTTCGGGAGTTATTTTTAAATCTTCTTGGCTCTTTTGCCAATCCTGTGATAGCTTCAAATTTTCCTGCACTTGTTTCACAATCTATTCCATTTCCTTCAATAATTCTGGTCCTAATACTAATCTATCTACTAGATTATTCTAGGAGATAGGAGTGTTGCATTTACGCCCATATAGAATTTCAAATGGACTGAACTTAGCTGATGACTGATAGTTGTTATTGTATGCAAACTCTGCTAAATGCAAGTAGTCTTCCCACTTACCTGGCTGATCTTTAACATACATCCTTAACAAATATTCCAGCACCTGATTTACTCTTTCATTCTATCCATTTGTTTAAGGATGGAAGGAGGTGCTGAAATTTAGTGTTGTATTTAATCCCTTAAACAAGGATTTCCAGAAATTCCCTGTGAATTTAGGATCCCTGTCTGAAATGATAACCTTCGGTACACCATGTAGCCAAAAAATATTCTTTAAGAATATGTCAGCTATGTTTGCAACCTTGTAAGTAGTTTTAACAGGAATGAAATGTGCTGCTTTACTTAATTTATCTACGACCACCATAATTGATTCATTTTGATTCTGATTTCTAGGCAATCCAGTAATAAAATCTAAGCTGATTATCTCCCATTTCCAACCAGGAATAGGCAATGGTTGTAGTAAACCAAGTGGATGTTGATGTTCATCTTTCACTTGTTGACAGTCCAAACATCTATCTATGTATTCAGCTACTTCAGATTTCATATTAGGCAAGAAATATTCTTTCCTTAACATGGTTACAGTCTTTTGGTAACCTGGATGTCCTGAGTAAGGTGTTTTATGAACTTCGTCCAAAATCAACAACTTGACCTTAGGCACATTAGGCACGTACAGTTTGTCTTTAAACAATAAAAATCCATCTTTATTTAGACTATAACCTTTTATTAAGCTTTCTGTAGGTTCTTCTATAGCTGTAACTTGTAATTTTTGATAAATTTCATCCTGTTTTACCCCTTCTGTAAGCTGTTCATTTAAATCAGAAGCATAAGTGTTGATTGCTGCTGTAAAGTTCAGCTTTGCATTTCTGCTTAAAGCATTAGCCACCTTATTTTCTTTTCCTTTTATGTGTTGGATTTCAAAATCATATTCACTCAAGAAGGCTAACCACCTTGCTTGTCTTGCATTTAGGTTGGGCTGATCTAAAAGGTATTTCAGACCTTTATTATCAGTCATTAAGATAAATTTTCTGCCTATTAAATGCTGTCGCCACATTTTTAAGGCATGTATAACAGCAGCAAGTTCTAAGTCATAAGTTGCATAATTCTTTTCGTGGATCTTTAACTTCCTGGACTCATAGGCAATGACATGCCTGTCTTGAGTCAGCACACTGCCTAAACCATCATTACAGGCATCTGTGCATACCACGAAATCCTTATTAGGATCTGCTATTCTTAGAATAGGCACACTTGTTAATAAGGTTTTTAATTTCTTAAAACTTTCTTCACACTTTAAGTTCCAATCGAATTTCTGGCCTTTCTTTTGCAAAGAAGTGATCGGATTAGCTATTTTTGAAAAACCTTCAATAAATCTCCGGTAATAACCAGTAATTCCCATAAATGACCTAACATCTGTTACGTCTTTTGGAACCGGCCAATCTTCGATTGCCCGAATCTTTTCAGGATCAACTGAAATCCCTTCCTTAGTCACTACGTGACCTAAGTACTGGATTTCATCCTTAAAGAAATCACACTTGCTGAACTTCGCAAAAAACTGTTGCTCTCGCAGCTCTTGTAAAACTATCTGTAAGTGTTCCTTATGTTCCGCTTCATTTTTAGAATAAATTAAGATATCATCGATAAACATGACAACAAATTTATCTAAGTATTGATGCATTATATTATTCATTAGGCACATAAAGACAGCTGGGGCATTGGTAAGCCCAAATGGCATTACGACAAATTCGTAATGTCCATACCTTGTTCTGAAGGCTGTCTTGAAGATGTCCTCATCTTTAATTCTTACCTGATGATATCCTGATCTCAGGTCTATCTTTGAGAACATTGTAGCTCCATGTAGCTGATCAAACAGATCATCTATGCGGGGCAACAGATATCTATTTTTAATAGTCATCTTATTTAGTTGACAGTAATCTATGCATAGTCGCATAGTTCCGTCTTTCTTTTTGACAAAGATGACCAGTGCTCCACAAGGGGACACACTAGGTCGAATGTACTTCTTATCTATTAATTCTTTTAACTATGATTTTAGCTCATTAAGTTCTAAAATATTCATACGATATGGAGCTTTCGAGCTAGGTACAGCACCTAGCACCAGCTCAATAGTGAATTCCAGTTCCCTCCTAGGAGGTAATTCTGGAATTTCTTCTGGGAAAACATCAGTAAATTCGTTTAAAATAGGAATATCCTCTATTTTTAACTTACCTAATTCATACTTACTTGCTTCATCTGTAATAGTTACAGCATAGGCTTTACACCCTTTTCTAACTGCTCTTTTATATTGTAAAGCAGAAATATGCCTAAGTACAGTTTTCCTAGGAATACCCTTCACCTTTACTGGTTGTTCATTATTATTTATGCATGTAAAAGTTTTATCATAACAGTTTAAAACTACCTTATGCTACTCTAGCCAATCCATACCAATCAATAAATCATATGAGCCAAGTGGCAAAACGTTAAGCTTAACTGTAGTTTTAAAATCATCCATAGTTAAAGCACATTCTTTCACATAATAGGTTACTTTCCTTTTTTCCCCAGTGGCTAATTGAACTAATCAGGAACTATCAAACTTTTCAACAATCAATTTACACTTTTCCACTATTTGAGGTGCAATGTAGCTAAGACTAGCTCCTGGATCAATTAAAATGGTTACTGGGGTTTGGTTAACCATACCTTCTACTTCCACCATGGAAGTCTGATAATCAGCTTGGCGGTTCTCCAACGCTGCATTTATTCTGGGCATAGTCCTTGCAAGTTCTCCAACAGTCATTTCATCCCGCATAGTGTGAAAATTGTTGTTTGACTTTTTCCGATTTGGGCAGACCGAGGCATAGTGCGGGCAATTACATTCCTAGTACTTAACAGGTTCCTTTCGTTCAAAACTCTTAGTGAAATTCCGATGATTGTTTGCAACTTCCTTGCCCTTAAAGTTACTGGAATTATTAGAATTATTAGAAGCACCATTTCTATTTCCCTGGAAGTTCTTACTGTTAGAATAATTTCTGTTCTTATTATTCTTGAAATTCTTCTAGGGTACAAATTCTTTTTTCTTGAACTCAAGTTGACTGTTGTTTTTCTTAGCCTTCCAGTTGGTTATTCCTTCTTTCTTCTTGTTCTGTTCAAAATAGAAATTAGCCTTCCGCATGGCTTCCTCCAAAGTATTCGGGTTATCATACTCGATTTTGTCCTTGATGTGATATGGCAGACAGCTGAGAAACCGCTGCACTTTAGGTTTCTCATCGACTAAATAAGGTACATACCTCAACAAACTTAAGAATTCACTGTTTAAATCCTTCATAGTCATGGATCCTAACTTCAATTCGTAAAATTCTTTGGCTCTCTTTTCATAATATTGTTCGGACATAAATTTCTTCTTGAAGTACCTTTTAAAAGTACTCCAATTAATTTCTTTTTCCTTGATACCCCTGACTCTCTTCAGATCTTGCCACCATATGTCTTCTTTTCTAGAGAGATTATAGATTGCCATTCTTTCCTTCAGCTGATTTGAATAGTTCTATATCTGAAAATACTTCCTCATCCCGGATAACCAGGACTCTGCTTATTCCCCTTTTTCGGTCTCTTCGTTGAAAGTTGGGGGCTTTATTTTTTTAAACTCCCTAGAAATCTCTTCATATGGCCTGTACTTCTTTCTGTCATACAACTCAGCCTCACTACTGTCACAAGTAGTGTAATAGCTTTGTTGTTCCCTGAACGCTTCAGATGATGAACTACTTTCAGCTTTTTCCAGCTTCATCTTTTTAGATCCTTTTTGATGGCTAACTTCCTCAGATTTAGATCTTTTTCTCCTCCCTTCAGTCTGGACTTTTTCCATCAAAATTTGGTTCAACTCTTCTTGAGTCTTCAAAATCCTTTTATTGTCCTTCTTGACTAATTCCATTTCAATCTTCAAATCCTTTATAGTTTGCATCAGCTCTGAGGAGTGAGTAGTTACCTCTTCTAGCATAGGTTCTCTGGACAATTGTCTTGTCTCGGTGTTTGGAGACTCCTCATGAGTGTATTCTCCTAGCTTCTCCATACCTGCCTGTTAGATTCAGAAAAAGAAATTTTCTGTTCTTTACATAAAACAGAATATAGGTTAGTACATTATTTTACTATTCTATGGAAACTAGATGGGCCGCATCAAGGCCTAGTATTTGAACCATGCTTTGATACCACATGTCAAAACCCCAAATTTTCAAAAAAAATAAATTTTTTTAAAAACATATAAAATTCATGATTACGGTAAACTAATTATTAAATTAGTTATACATCACTACATTCATTACTTGCAATATCTATTGGTTATGTTAGCAATAGAACAGTTCTTGTAATTTAGTGACTTTGTTTCTTTTTGCGACCACAAGGTGAGACTGTCGTGCAAATTGGGCTTACTTAGCTTTCAAGCTAATGCAGAAAGTTTTCCTGTTACAGACTACAGGTAAGAGTTTTGGGCTTCTTGTCGCAAAAATCTAAAGTATAACAAGTTCGTCACAAAATAAAATCTCAGTAAGAAATATAAATGTTAAACAGTTCTAGCACTTGTTGAGGTACCCTTAATAACTGTCCTTCTTTCTAGTAGAAGTCATTTATGGTTCTTGATGATTTGGAACTATTTTCAATTCTATTTTAGTCATGATGTATGAAAATGTCTTACTGAATTCTTTATAACAGAGTAAGAGTAACTGAGCTCTACAATCAATAGTATGATTTCATTCCTATAAGAATAAGTTACTTAGTACATGTAAACTGATAGAAGAATGAGGTATTACTGTTCCTATTTTCAAACTCTGAAGTTGAAAATGAGTTTACAACTTTACTTCAAGCTACTTTTTAAGAAAACTATACAAATGTTGTTACATATGATGCATAGAGTTTTTATTCACTCATTAACTATTTTCAAGCATAACTAGAGTTTATCTTCAGTAAAATAGATATCTTCATCAAACAGGATTTATCCTTAACCCTTTATGTATATAAACTGAACAAGTCCTTAAGGGACTATAATTCCTAAACGAATGAATCACTTGATCGCTACATAGCCTATCTGTCTTATTACGGTTAAAATCTCAGATAAGAGAAAAATATGAATTACATTACCCGTTCATCAATTAAAGTTAAGTTTTTACTTTAAGCAAAAGATTTCATCACAACAACATTTACTACTCTCTTTTGTATCTTTTTGGAAATTATTACTATTTTAACCAATATAAATAAGTCATTGCAATCATTATTGACAATAGGACCATTGACATAGTTCTTCTTTAAAACCTCCTTATAATTTTCGAATTATACTTTCATGTTAAGCCAAAAGTGGATTGATCTTAATATTTTGCAATGCATAAACCAAGGTATAAAAAGGAATAAGAGGCCTAAGGATAGACCACTTCTATGAACTTAGCCTAGTTCTTAATTTATGGTCTTATAAGTTTTATAGAGGAATTGCCTCTTTTCTGAACATAGATAAACTATGGTTACTATTACTTATCTAACAAGAAAGGTTATAATTATAACCCCGTCAAACAATCATAGATTATAACTTGTCGAATTATATGAATACCATAATGTATTTGCATGAACATTCCTTTCTCTACTCTATACATAATTTTTATGGAATGGTTATAATATAACAATTCCTTTGTTATGATGTGTTAATAATAGGTTGACTTCGGGCTTATTGATTATAGAAGAACCTTAGAGATTCGGTATATGATTGTTTATAAATGATTTTCCATGGTTGTCCATCGAACTATGGGAAAACACCCATTGCATGAGAAAATTTACGTGGTGTCGTGGCATCACGGTGACCATGTTTGGCATGGATAAAAGGTCCTACCCTCGAACCCTAATCTCATTATTTTTCCCGTAATATTCGGCCTCCTGCCGCTCAGCAATGGTGCTGTGCACCCTAGCTATGCCGCTCCACTGCACTAGCATTTTCTAGTTTGTTACCTTCCTGCAGCTCGTTTAGTCACACTAATGCAGTGCTACTCCAAGTGTTTCCATCATCCATCTGTTAGCTGTCCCCCCCTCCAGGGTTTCCAGTCTATTAACCCTACTCGGAACTTTGACTGTATACCACTCTTCCCTCAGTGAAGGCTGTGGTTGTTCTTCCCGAATAGCGATGGGTTGTTCAATGTGTTGTTAATATTTCCTTCCTTGCCTGCAGTAGAGTTTCCTCGTCGTGTTGGTGGTTGTCTTGCTGTTGCTTGTGGTCTCATTTTCAAAAAGGATTAGGTAAGGATACTGTAATTTCCTCTTCATTTTTACTGTTTGTTTTTAACAATATACTGCTTAACCAGCTTGCAAAATTTTAACATTACGGTTTTTCCTTGTGGTTTTAGGTCCTCGCTCTCCTTCCTGCGTGGCTTCGGGTATAAGGATTCGAGCAGCTATCACAAGTTTTCTGGTAATCACCAGAAAACTCCAAAAGTCCTAAAACCCTTACGGCTTCAGCCTGCCTTGTTAACTGTTTGTTAGTTGGATTAGAGGAAGAAGCCCCTACACTGTGCTAGGGTGCTCCGGCTTCGGCCGAGATGGAAATGTTAGTTCTCCTTTTGTTTGGGTGCCAAGTAATAAATGGAAGAGACAGAAGGCAACGTGACGTGCTCTCCAATGCTTGCATAATTTGAGGGCTTGGAAGAGACGTTCGATTTTTATTTGCCTTTCCTGTGTAAAACCTTAGGCTATGAGCCTGAATTTGAAAGGGGTTATGACTTCGACTTATTATTTATCTTGTAAAATTAAACTTACATGGTTTTTGCCTTAACCCATAATATAAGATATTATCACTATTTTCTTTTCAGTAAATCTTGGTTGTATTACAGTAGTGAAGTTTTATATAAATAAAAACAGGCCTATGACAGCCTTACTCTGTTAACTTTTAATACGACCGTGAGTAAAATAATATTGTCTTGGCTCCACAGTTGTTGATTTAGTTATATATTTTGAATTAATAGGGTTAAACCCTAATTCGACAATAAAAGCATTACTTACAGCCTCTTTTATTAAATTCATTGTTAATTAATTTGTAATGCTTTTCTGTAAACTGTGGAGTTAGTAAGTAAGCTTTTCATTACTTGTTAAGCTCAAGAAGTCGAGCATTCTACCCTGTTGATTATATCCTGTGTGATAATGTACTTGATTTTTTTATATGTAGTGTTCTTATAAATTCAGTGCTACTATTTTCTGTACAAGTTTATATATTTGATTTACTCTATTTTTAAAGATGAATTATTATGTAGAACTGTTACCTTTCAGAAATAGAATAGATGGTTATATAAAAGAAAATCAGTATGTAACTGTCAGTAATTCTAGAATATAGAATTTATATTATAAATAAAAATAAATTAAGGTATTACTGTGATTACCCAATAATACTATCTGTATAGAGTAAATAATAAGATAGTAAATACTATTTATAAACATAATGTATTTACCCTAACTAGAGTACTATTACCTTTATTGTTATTTAAACTCAGCTTTCTTAGTAAGTAATTGGGAATAGTAAATCGTTCTTTTTTTTGTCATACTTATTGAATAAAAATAGCATGTTAATATCATGTTCTTATTCTTACTGTGTCTATTACTTTGGAGATAAACTTCCTGTATTATATTCCAATTTAATGTATAATAAGAAAAGAATGTAAAAGGACTAATCCAGTTCTACCCTGTTAACAACTCAACAGTATAGGTTAGCAGTTATATGTTTTTACTTAAGCTTAACCAAGGAAACATGAATAAATAAATAACATATTTGATTTTACAAAAGTAATTTATGCTTTACTAAAGTTCCTGTGAGAATAAATAAAGATTCTAGCTACTTTTCAATAATATTCAAAATCGACCTTTAAAGTTACTGATAGTAACTAAAACATTAAGAATTATTTTCTCTATGGGTAGATATTATTGTCAGTGAAAAAATCACTTTACTTCCCTGTTCTAAAAGACTTGACAGTTTTCTGTACAGAATGAAACTACTCCTAAAACCAGGATATTACTTCTTCAAAACAGCATAAAGAAACTACTCTAGAATTCCATCATATACTATTCTGTGCTTTCATCATAATACTTTTATTTTAAAAATCACCCCTATACTAGAGTACGGTCTGGTCACACCAGATGTGGAAAAACATAGGTGGGGTTATAATTCTCATCAAAAATATTTTTGTTACGGAATAAACTATGAACACTTCATTTCTAATCCATCTAATTTCTTATACTATAAAATTTCAAATCTACCATTCAATCATAAACAGATATTAAACAAAGATTAAATAAATGGCAGAATCTTGTTCTGGAACTGGGACAACAACAGCAATGGGAGGCCGTTCCTCCCTACCAACTCCTAGAGAGCGCTCAAACAACGACTCCTCAGGACCCCCGAGCTTGCTCTGGTCTCCATGGCTGGAACTAGGTGTAGCAGTTGTCAAATACTAGTCCTCAAACTCAGTATTAATCCAAAACTTATCACTAAGTTCGCCCAGCTAACAAGCTGTAATAACCAAGTTACTGCAGCAATCCTCTCCAAACAACTTCCTTACTATTTTTCCCTTTTTCCCCAATGAAATTCCTGAATAGCATTCTCCTGAATGATTATTCTCTGGAAAATATCTGAGCAGCCTCAGCTCTATTCATTGGGTACTTTTAAAAGATTGCCTAGGTCTTTTTTGGGTTAGTTGTCATTTAATGAGCCACCTGCTCTGATCCCACTTTCTTGGGAGATCATGACCCCAAATATAGGGAAGTTGCCACCTGCAACTTAGGAAGTGTTTGAGGATGCTGCCACTTGTCTTTTTCCTTCCACCTAATTCCATCCACCAGTTTGACGAGTAACCTCTTTTTAACATCCCTCCCATGCTGTTGTCTCCACAATTTATTTATTAATAATAAAATATTCTGAATTACATTCCACTTCTGTTGACTCTGTTGAGTCATCAGTTCCTACTTAGCATTAAATTTAACATAATGTCTCAGGAATATAATTAAAACAATTAACATTATGTTACAAAATTGGGGTATGTGACATAGAGCCATTCGAAATTCAGGCAAGTCTTGACAATGGTGAGAGTAATGTCCATACAAACTGCAGAGGGCACAAGCATGGTTTGTTCTCAATTCCTTGTTTCTGACTATCGACGGGGTTGGGAGTTCAACCACGGGGAGGTTTTCGTTTTTGTCCATGGCATCAAAATGCACATGAATCACTGGGATTTCAGGGAAATTCTGAGTTGGGTGGCCCTGTTGTTCGCAGATGGCGCAAGGTAGGATCTGTCAAGGTTCTGTGGTGGCTTTGGCATTCTTTCCCTTGGCCCTTTTCAGGTGGGGTGGTGCCGGTGCAGGTGCGGTGGTTGGATTTTGTGGATTGGTTGGAGGGTGAGGCTCAACCACAATGGGTTGCACCGGGGTTAAAACAACTTGGGGCATTGCTGGTTGAGATGGTGGATCAAGATACCACACCAGAATTCCCAATGTAAAGTTGGGTAGGCTTAAGGTGTCCATTACCGGCTTGCTCATGATGCCAGGAGGGGGAAAGAGGAAAGGAATCATATGGACTGACGATCAGCCCAGATAACTCCCTGACGGTTACATGTGGGGATGTGGTTGTGGTTGCGGATGCGTGTAATGCTGCTGCTGCGGGTGATGTTGTGGCTGCTATTGGTGTTGCAGCTACAGATGATGTTGTGGTTGTGGTTGGGGCTGTGGCTGCGGTTGTTGTTTGGGTGGAGAGATGCTGGATGAGACCATGCACAAGTCCACAGTCTCATTTTGTGTTGGTGGCAGTGACACTGAGGGGAAAGGAGTCATCATGGTGGGATCGACAAACAACCTAGGGCCCACATTCAACAATGGGGAGGCTGGTGTGTTGTCAATCATAGTGTTGATTGTAGGTACGACATTAGCATGTGTAGTCATCCCTTGTGTCTCAATGGTGGTGATGGTAGGGATAATGTTGGAAAGTGCCATTAACCCTTGTGGATCATGATAAGTGATTTGACTAACTGTCATGATCTTCCCTTTGTGGGGGAACATCATGAGACGGGAGGCAATTGATGCGACCACTCTCATGGCATACATATAACTTATCCCGAGGAGAAGGTTATAGTCCAGTTGAGCATTGATGACCTCTATGTCAATCACAAATATCTTCCTGGATAATCTGATGGGGTCATGGGGGAGGATTCCTTGGGATTTAGTGGGATGGCCATCATAAGCCCACAGATTTGTGGAGGATGGTTGCAGAAATGGTGATCCCAGTTTTTGCCAAACCAGGGTAGACATAACGCACGTAGATGCCCCATCATCTACTATGCACCGATGCACAACCAAGTTTTGGATAGATACCAAGATTTGGAAGGAGATGGTCGATGGCATGCATAGTTCTCCATTCTCCATGTCGAACGTGATCAACTTGGAGTCGAAGGGGTCTATGGCCCCAAGGGAGGCTAGTAATGATTTCTGCTATGTTGGGAATGTATTGAGTACCTCCAGAGCGAACATGGCTGTTATTGTTTGGGCCAAATCATCCACAATGCTATAGCTAACAGCAGCTCTAGCTGTGGCATTGTTGGCCACTCGGCATATGGGAGGAAAGGGAGAAAGGGGGTAATTGAAGAGGTGCGTTGACCGATTTGGACGTAGATGCCACTGATGTGTCAGGAGGTTCAGTGGTGGTACAGTACTGATTCTGTCTAATTTGTAAGTTGACCTCTTTAGTCGTCATGGCTAGCAGGTGGTGAACACTTATTTTCAGCCGTGGGAGGTGCCCCTGGAGCATTGGGATTGGGTTGGGGAGGGGGTGTGGTTTCCACCAACCCTTGGATAGGTAATGAGTTTTGAAGCACCATAGGAGGAGGTCCTTGTGGTGCCGGCTTGGGTTGGGTTTGATTTACAATGTTGGTGGCCTGTTGAACCTCATTCTGAATGGCCTTATTGATGCGACCCATGAGGGGACACTCGAATGTGTAGTGCCCATAGAATTCATAGAATGTGCATGGTTGGTTTGTGTGCAACGGGGCATTGTGTCTAGGAGCATTTGGTCATGGGTGGTTTCGGGCAGGTCGGTTCGATGCAGCATTGTCGGGAGGATTTGGTTGTTGACCACCTCCCTGCGGTTGGTTATTGGCTTGGTAGCAGGTTCGATTATTTCGGTCTTGCCCTTATTGATTGTTGGGGGCATGCTGGTTGGGGTGGTTTTGTTTTGCAAACACTTGTCCCAATAGAGTGGGTGGAGAGGGCATGGGGGCTTGGACTGCTTGCACTAGTGGTGCATAGTAGATTTGAGTGGGTGGTGGTGCCACAAATGTGGGCATTTGGCCCGTGTACTGCTATGTTGGCCAAGCCATGGCCTAAGCCTATTGCGGTGGCGCATGTTGTGCTTAGAAAGTTGTTTCTCTAGACTGGGACATCATTCTGGCATAGTCTAGAGTTTGGGTTTGGTAAGAAACACTAGCAGTTTTGCTTAGTTGTGGTGTAATGGCAGGTGGTGTCGGACGGTGTTGTCGCTGTTGGGAGATCGAGCCTATGATGTCGTCTGCAGCATGGGATTCCCCTGGTGTATCCCAGTAAGAGGTACCTAGGTGGGGAGAATCTAGAATGACGGTGTACAGATATCTAGTCTGAGTGTAGATAAGGTCAAATTGTTGGGCTTTCAGTATGGCATCCTCTTCGGATTGGGGACGTTCGGATGCGACATACTTTGCTATGGGCGGGAGCAAGGTCTTGAGGAACCAATCCAAGAAGATCATATCATCAAATTGGATTTTACATAAGTTGCGATGTCGCCACCACTCATGGATGTGGTCGGTTATATGTGTCATAGTGCTTTAGTGACAGGATAACAGGATCTCCACCCCTTCATCATATTTGACGGGGAGTTGGAAATACTGTAGGAACATGAAAGCTAGGGAGTTGAAATTTGGGTATTTAGCCTGTGGTAGCTCAATGTACCATTTGGCCGTGGCACCTATAAGGGTGCGTCGGAATAGCCTCAACTTGATGGAATCATCTACGATGTTGTTGGACGCGCACCATAGATGGAATGTCATAATATGGTTTTGGGGACATTTGCCTACCTTGCCATCAAAATTGGGGATGTCTGATGGAAGCTTAGTTAGCATTCAAGGCCAAAAGGCTTGATGGAGAATGGGGTCATTTGTCAATCGAGCCAAATCAGGACAGTTAAGACGAGCCATGAAAGACATATTTTACCCTAGGTTGATGTGAGATGGGGAAGGGATGGTGGTGGGTTTTGCAGGTGCATAATGTACCTGCATAATTGGGGGTATTGGTTGTGCCATTGTAGATGGGCCAGTGCCCCCAATTGTGGTGGGAGGGACAGTGTGGGTGGAGGGGACATTGCCCCCATGTATGATAGTAGGGGCAATGTAAGTGGATGGTTCACTGCCCCCCTGTGTGGCAAGAGGGGCAGTGTCTGTGGAAGGGCCACTGCCCCCGTGTGTTGCAAGTGGGCCAGCTTGTCTGGTCACTATGGGTGGTGGCAGCTACCTGATGATAGTTTACATGATTGTGCTTGGGCCACCTACAGGGTTGTTGGTGATAGGTTGTGGTGTGGACATGGGTCCACTTACTATGGCTATGACGAAAAATGGATCTGGATTTGCACTAGTCATGGGGCTTGATGGTGTCGTATGGAGTTCTGGTTCAGACTGGTATGGGTCTGAATCTAAATCAGATGTTGTGTGGCCTTCTGATGGTGTGGGAGATCACTGAGAATGGTTTCAACGGTGTCGGTTTAATGTCCCAAATGGTGGTGGTTCACCTCTTAGGTGTGAGGAAGAGCGTGGGGGATCAATTGTGTTATATTTTTATCAAACTGATGGGGATTATCTTTGGACCCTAGTTTCAATGGCTTCCTATTGGTTGTAGGTGGTCACTCGGCCACCAAGACTACTAGAAGACAGTGCTTGGCTTTTTCCTCACAGGTGTTTCTACTCAATCGGTGGGGGTCATTGCTCATTTTGATTGACAATTCCTCTTAGTGTCCAACTACTTTGGGGTTCCCGTGGTACTCTTCACAATGAGTTTCTGGGCTGAGCCCAAGTACTTCCCACAATTGAAGTAGTTAGGGATTTATGTCCTCAAAGACTGCATATTTTTTGAACTTAGTGTAAATTGATAAATTTTAAGGCTCTTTGAGCATCATGAACTGAATTGGGTTGATTTAGTGGTATGGTGTATATGTTTTTCTGTCTTTATGTTTATCAGGTGGCTGCAATTGGTTTATGAATATGTCATAGAGTTCATATCATTGTTGTGCAAGCAGTGAATAATCAGAAATTTGTAAATAGATACATTTTTAACCCTGAATGTGACAGCCTAACTAGGTCACTACCTTATACCAATATTCCTCTTAGACCAAGAGAAGGTGCTGGGCTCTCAACACAATGGTTCTAATCCCATCCATATATCCATAGGTCACCTCCCAGATGCAAGGTTGGTCAATAGGGAGGACACTTAGCGCCGTGAGAATCCCTCCTTCTCCACCCCCTCTACCTTCCAGGTCATTCGTTTTTAATGGTTTAGAACAATATTCAGTGAAGGGACTAGGATGATACAAGCTATGCCCTTATTCGTATCCAAGAATACCCCGAAGGGTGATGACTGGGTAGAGGAGGAAGGGTAAGCAAGATTTTTTTTAATTCAATTTTAGTTAGGCTATGTTGATTAAGCAATTCAAATTTTTTAAATTTACACTTTGTTTGTTCATGAAATTGCAGTAAATTAAAATAGAAATAGAAATTGAACTACTATGCTAGATAGAGGTGGCTAAGCCACACTGACAGTCCCTATTAAACTAAAAATTAAGTACTGATTGACAAACCACACGTTTCGGGTCAATTTTGGCGAGGGGGTCACGAAATTTTTCCCGAAACGAGCGAGGGGGTTACACAGATTTCACAGACATAAGCGGTCTGCCTATATGAGTGAAGTCACACCTTTTGGGGGGAAAAGGGAGACCTGGTCGTGCTTGTGAGGCCTAAAAGAGTGACCTCATCCCCTATTTAGGTCCGATAGGTGCGACCTGCTCCAGATTTGGGGTTTTTTTGATCCTGAGTCAAATCTAGCCAACAGTAACCTGTATTGTGGCCAAACAGACTCGGATTTTCCTTGCAGAGGATTCGACAACAATAAAAACTGAAAATAAACTGGATCTAAGCTATATTTGACAAGAAATTTCTAAAACTAGGGCATAAACTGAAAAAACTTGAAATTTGAAAAAAACTAAACCAGGGATCCTGTGGGATCGACCTGGTATGGTCGCCAGTTCTGTAGCAGGGATTTCTCCTTGCTACAGGCACACGAATGGATCCCTTCTGTCTATAGGATGGAAGGGTAGGTTCCTGCGTGTGGAAAATGCAGAAAATAAATGGAACAGACAGAAAGAAAAGAACAAAAAGGAATGGCTGAGAGCCCCTCTACAAACAAGGTTAGGGCTTCGCCTTGGCTACATGGAAACAACTATTAAACTGAAATAAACCTGCAAAACATGTTGGAGATAAAACCTGCAAACAAATAATGGTAAGAAAACAACTAAGCTATGAAATAAAACACATAAATAAAACTAGGTTATACCTCTCCTTTGGTGAAATGGGCCACCATGCCTTGGCTGGAAGCACCTCCCTATCTCACTCAGCAATGGAGGAGCTATGGCTCAATGGGGAAGATGAGTGGAAGAGAGGGGGGATGTGGGTGGCTTGAGAGGAAAAGAGGTCTCAAGGAATCCATGGGAAGCATAACAATATGCAAGAGAGGTCTTGTTTGAGAGTGACCCCCCACCCTCCTTTTATAACTTTTTTTGGGGTTTTAGGGTTTTAAGCCCTTGGTCCAGGCTTTAGCGCCTTTTCTGAGATTTTAGCCCCTTACACCCTAACTTTAGCTCCTTTTTAGGGTTTTGGGCTCCTTTGAGGGGTTTTAGCCCCTTTTTGGAGGTTTTAGCCCCTAGGAGAGTTATTTAGGCTCCTTTTTGGGGTTTTTAAGCCCTTTTCTCCATTCTTAATCCTTTTTGAGGGTGTGGGGGTCTAATGGGGTGTTACAAAGGTCGTGTATGGGTGTCCTTAGGTGGTGTAGGCCATATAGAACTGAGTGAGGGATTTTTTTGGTTAACATATGGAATAATGTGCCACCGAAGTGATAGCCTGGCATGGAAAAGTATATATTCTAAATGGCCTATTTTTTCCAACGATCCTCTCAATGTACAACTTGCAATGGAAGTGGATGGATTTAATCCTTTTGGAAGCTTGAGTAGTACTTACAGTGTATGGCTAGTAGTACTAGTCACATATAACCTTCGGCCATGGTTATGCTTGAAAATGAGCTTTTGTGTGTTGTCATTGTTAATACCTGGTCCCAAGCAACCAAGAAATGACATAGATGTTTATTTGGAACCATTGGTAAATGAACTAAAACTAACATGGGATGAAGGGGCAAGGAAATATGATGCTCATTCAAGGTCATTCTTTAATATGAAGGCTATATTGATGTGGGTAATCCATGATTTTCCTTCCTATGGAAATATGGCTGGTTGAATGACTAAAGGTTTTTATGCATGCCCTATATGTGGAAAGAACACATATTCAATGTATCTCAAATATGATAGGAAGTGTGTGTACATGGGAAATAGGAGATATCCTCCAATAAATCATAAGTATCGATCACAAAAATGATCATTTAATGGGAAGTCTGATCATCTCATTAAGCCTACAATTGTACAAGTGTCAGATATTTTTATAGAAACAGAAGGAAGGAAAGAGAAATGGGGAAAGTCTAAAAGTACAAAAAGAAAGAGAAATTTAAAAAAAGGTGAAAATTCGAAGATTGGAGTGTGGAAGAAAAGGTCAATTCTATTCAATTTACGATATTGAGAGGTATGTGCACACATTAACTTAAGGCCTAAAATGTACGATGCTTGAAGGATTTCATTGTGGTTAATTGGAATATATTGTTTATCTTTTATTTGATGTTATAATTCATTGATTTTTTATATGGTTGGATGCAAAAAATCCTACTGTGTCACATTTTAGATTTAATGCACATAGAAAAAAATGTATGCGGAAGTATTTTTGGAACCCTTCTGGATATAAAAGATAAATCAAAGGAGGGGGAAAATTCTCATGATGACTTACAATAGTTGGGTATAAGGAAGTCATTATGGCTAGAACAAAAAGGAAAAAAAAATTTCTTCCACTCGCACCACACTCTTTCAAAAAAGGAGAAAGAGATTATTTGTTGTGTTTTGTTCATGTTAAAAGTTCCAGATTGATATAGTTCAAACCATAGAAATAATGTATCTATGAAAGATCTCAAGCTTCATAGTATGAAAGCACATGATTTCCATGTTCTCATGCAACAAATCCTTCCAGTAGCATTGCGCCATGTGCTACCAAAAGTGGTTTGAAACCCTATTTGCAGGATTTACTTCATTTATAAGTGAATTTGTGCAAAAATGGTGGATCCAATAGATCTTGAAAAATTACAAGATGATGTTGTGGAAACTTTGTGCTTACTTGAAAAATATTTCCCCCCTTGATTCTTTGATATAATGATACATTTGACTATACACTTGGTGCGAGAGCTACATTATTGTGGACCAATTGCATATCGATGGATGTACCCTTTTGAAAGGTCAGTGAAATTTTGATAAGTGCAAATCCACATAAATTCCAAAATTTTATGTGCATATAATAATAATACATTACTATCAACTCTTTATTCATACTTTTGATTTCACTACAAATTGTGTTTTTTTTTCTAGGAACATGAATGTTTTCAAAAGTTATGTGAAAAATAAGAATAGGCCCGAAGGATGCATAGCTGAAAACTACGCAGTGGAGGAATCCATAAAATTTTGTGCTGGTTATGTTGAAGGTATGGAATATATTCATAGCATGCCTAGCATAAATGAAGCTTGGGACAATGAAGAAGGAGAGGTTGGACAATATGGGAAGGCCTTATCTAGTGGAACTTCTATTGAATTAGATAAAACAGGTTTGTTACAAGCCCACATATGGGTCTTGCAAAACATAGATGAAATTCAACCTTCGATAGAGTAAGTAATAAGAACATTGTTATGAAATCATTTTTTATCATAATATATCACAATATTTTCATAAATTGTTTATTCACATTACTTGAAAATAGGATTCACTTGACAAAAATTTCCAATAGTAACATCCAAGCCGAAAAAGATGAAGTCTTACTACAAAAGCTCCACGACCAACAATTTAGTGATTGGTTAAGAATACAGGTAATGATATGTTCTTCATATTATATTTAATTGAACTTCATTGATCAAGAATATTATGATGGATGAAGGTGAGATTCTTTTAATATATTTTGAAATTCAATGGTTTTGTAACAACATTTAAAAATTTATAGGTGGAAGGAAAAGAAAATATTTCTGATACCCTTAAATGGTTTTCACATGGCCCAAGGACATATGCAACTAAGTATGATGTCTACTTAATCAATGGGTGTATATTTCAAGTTAAAAACATAGAAAATGCCAGGGAAACCCAAAATGGTGGCATGTGCATAGATGCAGAAACATTAATGAGATCAAGTGCAAAGGATAAAAACCCTATACATCAAACGAAAACATAATATGGAGTGATTCAAGAAATAATGTTATTGGACTACTATTTGGTGAAGTATCCATTGTTCAAATGTGATTGGATAGATGTACACAAGAAGAATGGAATGAAAGTTGATGAACTTGGTTTCACCATGGTGAATCTGAAGAGATGCTTGAGTAATGATAGAGTGAAAGATCATCCATTTATTCTAGCATCACAAGCGAAACAGGTCTTTTACGTACAAGATATGGTAGAGAATGACTGGTGTGTATTTTTGACATGCCCTCCAAAGGGACCAAGAAATTGTAGTGGGTATGAATTAGAGTATGCAATTTTATCAAGTGTTATAGATTTTGAAGGGACAAAATGCAAAGAGGATGAAGCTATAGGTGATGGTGGCATGGACTATGTTCGACAAGATTGTGAAGGCACATGGTTGGATGTTGTTCATTAAGTAACATGCATGATTTATTTATTAGTTCTCATTTAAGTTGTATCTATGAAAATTTATATCTTAGATTATTACTTGGATTTACCTTTCATGAATATATTTTTTGTTCTACTACTGTTTATGCATTGATCTTATCTATTTTATTCTATTATGTAACTTTCATTTATTTTTATAGTAGATAGATTAGGTGTGGGGAACTGAGAGTGATGTGAGGGGGGGAAGGGGCCATAAGAGCTTCAACCTTCACGTGGTTGGACTTGTTTAGTAGAGAATAAGATATTCTTGAAACCAAGAGAAGCTCATTCAGTTAGTTTCATTTCATTTTCTTACAATTTCATATATGTTATGACTTTTTTTACATTTCTATCAATGGATTATATGAACATACCGTTTTGTCATGATATATGCAGGTCTTAGCAATGGAAATGAATATAATGACAATTTGTATCGTTCTCTAATGCATATTTCTAATTTATCACCATAATAAATTTGTCAATTAGATATCTTATTGTCATTTCATTGATTATAATGTGTTGATTTCTTCATTTTTAACACTCAAAATCGCACCCAAAGGTTGTGGAAAGGAGGACCCCAAGGTAACAGCAGAACCACTTTAGGAAAGGGAGTTGGATTCCCCCTTTCTATAGAGGAATCACTCGCAAGATATTTATGAAGGCTAGATATATTGTCATGAAATAAAATTCAAATTTTGGCAGTTGAAACAGGGTAAAGATGTATTGGGGTATGGAGTCACAAATGCCAAAAAACACAAAGAATATTGCATGAAATATTTGCAAGAGAAAGGTAGTAGTTAGGTTACGGTTGATGTTTTTTGGGTATTGTGGGAAATGAAGAACGATGATAGTCCATCAATGTAGAGCACCAAAGAGATGAATTCTACACCAACTTTGGAAAAAAACATTTGGTGGATGTCCAAAACAATGGCTAGAACATAAGAATATGAATTCCAAACCATTATACACTAGTTAAAGACATGAATAAAACATAGCGGAAAGAATAACAGGAAATACATGCACATAAGGATAGAAGATTACAAACTATAACTGAGAAATATGCTGGAATTCTTGCATTCGAAGGCTGGCATTTGAATCTGTTTCTTATATTAAAGAAAATCAAAATTACATAAGAACCAAAATATTACGAGTTCGAACCAACCTCTTTCTCCCTCTGTAGAGAGTAAACTTTATAGTTATTTTGGCCCCGAGACTAACCTCGAAACAGGGCGAGAAGTTAGTTACAATATCGATAAAAAAAATGAACAACCTCGAATGTTGTGCATTTACCATGATTCAGAGACACAAAACAAACATTATGGAGCAATGCACATGCTAGTCTTAAATGGTAGTGCAACGTCTTCAAATTCATGCTCACTTGTCTTAAAAATGATGGCTCGGGATGTCTATGGAAGCTGGCTGCTGACTGGGTTTGAGTTATTTCTTCACCAGTTTGATATGCAACATGTCTTTTCCTTTCTGGGCCATTTGTGTTCATTTTGTGCTCAATGTCACTGTTCTTCCTATGTTCACAACTGGAAAGAAGGTTTTTATTTCTTCTATGTTCAAATCTCCACCCCGTCCCTTCCTCTCCTAGTACTACTGTTATTTGTGGGGACTTGGGTAAGTACCGCACTATTTTTTATAGTAACAAGTCCTTGAGGAGGCTTGTTATTCTTGTGCTTCTCTTCTCCTAGGAGGAGGGTCCTCCTATAGGTCATATGGTGCAGCACCTGCATGGATTTGTCATTACCCCAAATAAAGTTGGAAAGTGGAATTCACAAAGATGATGACGAAGTCCTTCAACCTCCTCTCCTCCTGTCCAAACATTCAGTACAACTGCCTCTAGAAATGGTCACCATGTGTTGATATTATGGAGACAACCACCACGTTTGGAGGTTTTGGAGGGATACCCATTGGATAGGAAATTGCAGGAATAGCTCCCATGGGGGTGTTATATTTTATTAGGACAACAATTCCCTCACCAGCCTCAGGAGGTCCATCTAATGTGATGAGCATCCTTTCCTCAGCCTCACTGGCACCGAAAACCTCTTCGAATGTAATGAACTTCCTTACCATGATGGTTGGAGTTCCCATAGCATGAAAACTTAAGAGCAGTGGAATTCCAAGCCTAGGCTCCCCAACTAAAAGAACACCTTGATAAACAAGCTTCTCAAATGAGGAGGCCATTACAGACTTTCTTTAAGAATCTCAGGATTCTCACTAGACTAACATTTAACCATCCTAACCTCTCTTCAACATTCACCTAGTCTATGTCTTCAAATGGATATGAAAGTGGCATTTATAAAGAGCTGGGAGATCGAACTTGACGATGGCCCCGTCAGTACCCTCACACATGCAATATTCGAGTAGCATGATGATAGCATGTGCAGTCACATGGGTTTGGGATCTAGCCCTTATGCTGAGATACTACTCACGCCACCATTTCTACTGTGGCACCATACTATCAGCCATGGAAATGAATCCCAGCCTCAATCTTCATCATACCTCATTTGGCTTAGGGAAAATGGACTAGACATCCTGCATCCATATTCCCTTGGTAAATATGGTGTCAAAATATTCTTGTTCATTGTGTTTCCCACTTTGTGTTGAAGCCATACATGTCTTCTGTCGTTCAATCATTAGGATACCTTTCTGGCTATCATACGCTTGATGGGGAGTGATTTTTTTAGCCATATATCCACTCCAATGGCATATGTATATTTGATTTCCTGTCATTTTGAGCATTTGCGCACTTACTCAAAAATATCACATCGACAGTGGCTCTTGGGAATGAGCGGATCGACGGTCAAAATCATTTCCAGCCCTTTGATTTGAAATGTCTCTAATATCCATTATCCATGTGGAACGGTTGTGTTAAATTTCGTGAATCCTAAAGGTGATTTACTTCGTGTGTGTCCGATAAGCGGAGGCGCTGCCAGTCATCGATCTTTCCTTGACTCGATATATGCCATCAAAACTTTCCCCTATTTAACCCATTTCTTGGACTTAGGGACTGGAAAATTCATGAGCGCTTTGATTCAGTGGAATTGACCCTCTCCATTGATAGATCCTAATTTGGTTGATCTCGACCCTTAAAAATGTTGTCGTCTTAACCTGTTCCACAATAATACAAAAGTGATTTGGGCCGTGCATATTACATATGCGAAAACATACTATAACCGTTGATCTGGCTCACCTCCATATTGCCACCATTGAGACAATATCTCCTTCCCCATAGCTTTGGCCAATCTGCATATGATCTTTCTTACGTAATTTAGGACCTGATTGCCTTTCCTTCACATATTTTCAAAGCTTAAGAGATGGCCTGAGGGGAATTTTACTGGGGATTTAGGTATTCTCCAAGGTGGCTTGTTTCAAATCTTGGCATAGCTTATCCCTCTAATCATTTAGCTTTGGAAAAAAACAGTGTTAACATATCGAACCTTCCTTGAGCTAACTAAGATCCAATAAGCTACCTAAAAGCTTCTGCGATCTCACAAGATCTGTAAGCTAAAGCTAAGTTATCCATGTAAAATGGCTTAACTGGATTAAATAAAACTCTTACTCTATTTTCCAAATCGTTCAAATAAACAACAAAGTCCTTATTCGACTCTACTATCCTCTATCACTTACTATGCTTGATGTTTGTTATTTTCTAGTAAGGTAAACAAGCGGCTCACTTTATTTTTGTTTGCTGTGGTTTTTCTACTTTTGGAAAATTATTGATGAAAACTGTCATGGATTAGAATGAAGAAGGAATATTTTGCATGTGGATCATTTCTGCATTCAAAATGACTTATGAGAATCCTATACATTGGGTATTTTTCCCTGCATTAATATTTGGTAAGAATTAACATTTTCTAGAAATCATGGTTGTTTAATAGTTAATTTATTGACCACCTTACAAATAGCGGTGATATCATATGATATTTGTATAAGATGTAATTGTATAAATGGTAACTGAAAGGATATTTCTGCTATATAATTGTGCTACATCTTTTAGAATGGAAAACATATTAACTTTGATTTTGACTTTGGTTGCAGAGCAAAATTAGTGGATTATGCTCTTACCTCTGGAAAAATCTAAGAGGGAGAAGGGTTTAAATACATTAAGGAGTTCTTTGAAAATGACGCACTTCATCTCATTGGACTTTTGAGTGATTGTGGTGTTCGTTTGCAATTATATCAGTTGCAGGTATTCTATATCTATAAATTCATTATTATGATTTGTTTATCTTAGAAAAGATTATAGATTTATCCATGCTATGAAATTTTTAATCTTTGTATTTCTCCATAGTGTAGTCGAATGGTTTTTATATCACTAAACTGGATTGAGTTGGGTCTAAATATGTTATAATTGTAGAACACATTGATCTACTGACATAAATTTTAAGATAAGGCTACTCTTACATGGATCCATCAAGCAACCATTAGAAAAGATGCTTGTCCTTATCCATGAATACTTGAAATTCTAGTTAGATGTTAACTTCTAGAATATGTGTATCAACTTGAGTGCCAACTTTATCATGCAATACGTTTCTGTATTATTGTTTTCTTTATTGAATCAATGCTGCATATGAAACCTTTCAAGTTCAGCCAAATTATAAGGTCAGATCCATTCAACCTACTTTCTTAGGCCTCTTGAGTCAGAACCAATGTTGGGATTATTAGTATTTTCTTAGAATTACAAATATGCAATATTGGTGTTAATATTGCCCCTTTCCCCAATTCTTAAAGAGTTCTAGCTCAATAGTAGAGCGTCGTACCCTAATGATATTGCAATATTGATGTTTTAAATTATGGCTACGAGGGGGGTTCTAAACTGATTTCATATGTCCCTACGAGGGTGTTCATAACTTCCTCTAAAGGTTTGTAAAGTGTTTTAGGGTGGGTTTCAAACTGCCTCCATAGGTACCTATGAGGGGGTTTTTGAACCGAATCCATATGTACCTACGAGGGGGGTTTTGAAAAGACTTTGTATGTACCTATGAGGGGGGTTAAAAAATGCCCCAAAAGTTTTATAATAGAGAATTTTAAGGGCGGTTTTGGACCACCCCCGTAGGTACCTATGAGGGGGGTTTATATCTTCCCTTAATAGTGACTTTTGTGCGAGGTTTACAATCACCTCCAAAAGTCACTTTTAGGGGCAGTTTTGATATCTTCCACAACCCCCCTAAAAGTCAAAACTTTTAGCATCAGTGCTATTCGAGATGGTTTTATAACAACCACCTCCAAAGCCAAAAATACCCCCAAATCAATTTTGGGGGGCGGGGGGGGGGGTTAGAACAACCCGTAAAAGTCACTTTTAGGGGTTGTTTTGATCTTCCAAAACCGCTCCTAAAAGGAAAAACTTTTGACGTTGGTCCTATTAGAGGAAGAATTGTAAAGACCGCCTCCAATGTCAAAACCGCCTCGAAAACTCACTTTTAGTGGCGATTTTGATTTCTTCCAAACCGCCGGTGAAAGTCAAAACTTTTAGCATCGATGCTATTAGGGGTGATTTTGTCAATACCACCTCCGATGCCATAACCGCCGCCAAAAGTGAATTTTTTTGGGGGAGAGGGTTAGAACCGCCCCAAAGCGACTTTTGGGGGGGGGTTTAAAGTTGCCACCAAACATCAATTTTGGAGAGAGTTTAGAACCTCCCCCAAAAGTCACTTTTGGGGGCGGTTTAGAACCACCCCTAAAAGTCACTTTTGTGGGCGGTTTTGGTTTCTTCCAGAACAGCCCCTAAAAGTCAAAACTTTTAGCATTGGTTCTATTAGGGGAGGTTTTGTAAAGATCACCACCAAATCCAAAACCGCCTCTAAAAGTGACTTTTGGAGGCTGAAGACAACCGCCCCTAAATGCCAAATTTGTTGTAGTGAGAATTTGAACAACTACCTATAGGATTCCATATGCAACATTACAACACATTACTCTATTATATCTAATTTTGTTCTCATGGGGATAGGTTAGATAGGTATTTTAGAATATATTACATCAGTTTTTCTTAATTTAGAAGTGATTGAGGGGTAAGAGCGATAAGACAGGAGGTAATAACCCACTCATCACAAGTTGAGGATTTTTCTCACCGGTCGCTTGCATTCAATTTAGGAACTTGCATTTCATCCTAAAACATAATATTACATAAACGGTGGATCGAGCTGCAACTAATAAAACATAATTAAAACATTCTTTCAATTCTACGGTAATCAGGCCGCTAACCAGATGGATTTCCCATACCAAAAAATAAACGATCTAATTGGGGACGATTATTGGGGAGAATCCTTGCTGCGGGTACCTGGGATTTTGCATGAATCAACAATTTTGGTGCTAGAAGGAGGGTCACCAGTGCATGGCTAAAAAACAAACTCCATTTACTAGAAACTATTCCACTGGTGATAGCTCTGAAACTAAGTTTCCTGAAGATTTTATTTCTGAATAAAGAGTAGGTTCTGAAGAAGAAGGTTCATAAAATTTATACGTTGTTCCAATTGAAGAAGTTAACCAGTTAAGAAGACATACCTAATCTTATGTAAATAAACTTGGAGGATTGAAAGCAATTCATGTATTACCAAGAAGGTAGGCTTCCATGAAAGTACCTGCTTACACTGAAGATTCGATTTTGGTGGGAAATTTGGAAGAGTTGGTAAATTTTTCCATACAAGAGATTGTCCAACCACTTGATCAGTTGGGACCAGATTCCCCTATTTTTTAGTCTCCATTTTAGTCACATGTTCAGCCTCCACCACAGATTCCTTGTCGAATTATGGCTAACATTAATCCACCTCCAAATGCTAATGCTAATCAACCCAATCCACCGGCCTCGAGAGCTAGAACACCACTCAA
Organism: Pseudotsuga menziesii; assembly: GCA_001517045.1. Classification (NCBI taxonomy): domain Eukaryota; kingdom Viridiplantae; phylum Streptophyta; class Pinopsida; order Pinales; family Pinaceae; genus Pseudotsuga; species Pseudotsuga menziesii. The sequence continues at coordinate 61,667 of LPNX010481638.1, forward strand.
CCTGACTTCTCCTTTACATGGTTTTCCTAAGCATCATAAAAAGGAATTACAAAAGTTCGACCCCAAAAAATGAATTTCCGTAGAAGACCACCTGCAAATTTTATATTTGGCTCTAGAAATTTTGGTCGTTGAACATGAAGTTGTGGTATGCAAACTTTTTCCATATACCTTTGAAGCTAAGGCCTCTGCTTGGTATTTCAGTTTACAAGAAAAGTCAATAACAGATTGGAATACTTTTGAAAGGGTGTTTAAGAGCAAGTTTGGTATTCAACAAACCATTGCCACTCTTATGAAAGAGTTTCTCTCTCTAAGGATGGATAAAAGAAAAAAGGTTCAATATTTTAACCAAATATTTTCTACTCATCTCAGTAATTTTAGTGCTACAACAAATCCTACTGAAGAAACTCTAGTAGAATACTATACTAAGGCACTTTGTCCCAACATAGCAATGTTTGTCAAAAGAGCAGTGAAACGCACATTGGTGGAGAATTATGAGGAAGCAAATAAGGTAGAAGCTGTGCTTGACAGCATAAACAAACACACTATACAACCATAGGTAAAGACTTTTAGTGGTAAAAAACCTATGTTGTTAACAAGACCTAAGGAAGAACACTAAACTGAATTAGAAAATGTGGTTAAGATGGTACAAAAGTTATCAAATAAATTTGTAGATGTGGAAAAGGACAAAGAAGTTAGTTCATCAAAAAAATAGTTTAAACCTTATTTCAAGAAAAGAGAAGAAAGTGGAACATCTCAACCACCTGTGTATAATTCTTCTGTTTTGAATTTTAATAAAGTAGGAATAGATCATTTCTACACTTTTCATCAAGAACGTCATTCTAAAAATAATTTCCCACAATGGATTAACTCAATGACTCTAGTTATGAATCAAATATTATATGTTCAAATAACAGATCGTGAGGTGGAAGAAGAAAAAGCAAATGAACCAAAAGAAACACATGAAACCACAATGGTCTTATGCGACTATGCACCTACACTAGGATTAGATGAAGAGGAGCCTACTGAAGAGATCTAACTTTCATTAGTTAATGTTACAACCAGAAGCAAAGGACTAGTAATGGATGAAAGATTAATACTACCTAAGATTTGGAAGATACAATAAAGTATGAAGAAGATTAGCAGTAATACCCAAACAACATCTAAGTTTGATTTGGTCACCACAAAAGATAAAGTTCCAGCAGTCAGTAATCCTATAAGGATAGTGGAAATTAGTAAGAAGGGTCTAGTAGAATATGATATGGGGTATGACATAGTAGAGGACATCAAGAAAATGAAAGAAAATATTTCTTTATTTGAATTGTGTAATTTACCCGAGTAAATAAAGAAGCTTATGGAGGCTTTTGATCCACAACCTAGAAAATCCCAGGATGACATTCAATCTGACAAAAAAATTAATGAAGCTAACATTGGAGGGAAGTCCAAATCTCAAACGTTTGCATTCTTATTGTCTTTTGATATTTTTAATCATAATGTGCATAGTTATTAGGTGATTATGGGGCTTCATATAATGTCATGCCACTCTCAGTATGTAAAAAGCTCAATGGTCAACCTACACCATCCTCATGTAAGATCATTCAGTTGGACATATTTGTAGTCAAGGTAACATGTGAAATGAAAAATGTGTTGATTCAGTTATCTGCAGATGAGAGAGTTTTCCAGTTTATAGAAATTATGGTGGTAGATATAACAGATGCCTATGCTTTGATATTGAGAAAGCACTCGTCTACAAAGCTAAATGAGTACTTCACAACTGATTGGTTGCACATGTGGCTTCCATATAAGAACAAGCAAAATCAAATTAAGGTGGTGAGAGAATCACACATGAAACACAATGTAACTCAATTGGAAGGAAAAAATGAACCTATAAACTTCTCATCTTCGGTCTTGGGTAACAACTTTTTAGAAACTGAACTTGGAAATTATCAAGCTAAAGAATCCATTTGTGAGTCAGACATGCAGTCCAAACTCCTTCATCTTTCACGGACTGATGATATTGATTATAATATAGTTAACTTACTTTCTAACTTAGAAAGTAACACTAAACAAGTAGATTTAGAAGATAGATTTTGGTTTTTGTACGTTGATGGTTCCAAGACACAAGAAAGAACAGGAGCCGGTTGTGTCCTGATTGATTCAGAAAAGAACAAACATTTTCTCTCTTATCGACTAGAGTTTGAATGTACAAATAACACTGTTGAGTATGAAGATTTAGTCCAAGGCCTGAGGAAAGCCATTGAACTAAACGTTAAAAACTTAAAATTTTTTGGTGACTCCGAGATAGTAGAGAGGCATGTTAGAGCTACAATACATTGCTTATCACCACACCTGAAAGGGTATCAATATGAGGTTTGGAATCTGATTTCACATTTTAATGCTTTCTATATATTTCAATTCTTAGATTACAGAATGCTACAACAGACTTCTTAGTTGTTTATGTTGCTAGGTCAGTTTCTATTAATAATAAATGCGCTATTAAACTCATTTTTAGGCCAGCAGTACTAGATAATGTTACAAACTTGAGGATGCTTGATGATGACAAGCAAATTATTGATTTCCTAACAAATGAAGAAAATTTTAAAGACTATGTTATTGATAATGAAGAACATCAAGAAAATATGCAAAACAAAGAAGTAACTAATGGGAATTTTATGCCCAAAGGAGTGAGAACACTAGAGGGGACGTTTGACGTGCATAACAAGTTCAAGAATCCAGCAAATGTCAAAACTAATAGTTCATCTATGCAGTATGAACTGATTAATCTAGGGGACAAAGGATGAACCCAAGTATGTAAACTTGGAAAATTTTGTTCACCGGGAGAAAGAAGAAGATTTATAGGTTTGTTTCAGCAATATAAGGTGGTGCATCCATGGAGCTCGGTTACACTTTTTGGTAAGGCACTTTTTAAAAACTCAAAAAATTTCCTTGATCGATCAATTTTTAAACCCTCGATCGAGGTTTTCTTAAACCCTCGATTGAGGTATTAAAACCTCGATCGAGGCTTTATCAAAACCTCGATCGAGGCTTTATCAAAACCTCGTTCGAGGCTTTATCAAAACCTCGATCTAGGTTTTAAGAATACATCAATCTAGGTTTTAACACCTTGATCTATGTTTTAAAAAATAAAACCTCGATCAAGGGTTTATCAAAACATCGATCTAGGTTTTAAGAATACCTGGATCGAGGTTTTAAGACCTCGATCTAGGTTTTATAAAAATGTCGATATAGGTTTTAACACCTCGATCTAGGTTTTAACATGTAGATCTAGGTTTTAAGACCTCAAACTAGGTTTTAAGAAAATCTTGATCGAGGTTTTAAGACCGCGATTGAAATATAAGTAAATTTTTTTCAATAAATATATTTATAAATATTTATAAACAATAACTTTTACAAGTGACATAGCATGTAGTAATGCTTATCCAATAGAAAGCATAATATAATTTATATTATGAAAATTAAAAATAAATAAACATTGTTTAATGTTTATAAATTAAATAATAGGTTATTACTTAATTTGTCATAAAAATAAAAATTATTTGAAGAATTTAATAAATAATATGTTTAATATTTAATATTATTATTATAAATTGATATTATAATATTGATATAAATTTATTTTAATGTGAAACTTTTAAAAGTAAAGATGGATTAAATCTTTTATGTGTGCTCAACTCATATCTAAATCTTTCCTATGAGCTTCAACCTATATCTTCCAAATATATATATAAAAATGTGATGAATCATTCACGATGCACTTATCACAAAATCATACCCTCCTAAAATATAGTTTACCTTCATAATTAGAATTTATATCTCGTCCACTCTTATCACAAAATCATACCCTCCTAAAATATAGTTTACCTTCATAATTAGAATATATATCTCATCCACTTTTAATTTAAAGTGAATAGTGTAAAATTTGTATTAATATTTTATTATTTTATTACATTATGTTGGAAAACAATTCCACTCTTTTTCTGGTACTATACTATATATATAATTTTTATGATCAAAATGTATTTCCAAGTTTCCAACAACTAATCACAACATAAATAACAACAATAAGCATTTTGTTTTTTACTAATCTTATTTTTAAAAAGCTTGGGTTTATAAAATTATTATTTGATAAAGTTTTTTTTGGTTCTAATAGTAAAATAAAATTGTGTCCATATTTTTTAAGAGATTTTTTATTAAAAAGTTAGATTTAACTTTTTTATATTAAATTTGAGAAATTAGAATATAATTATTTATTTATATGATGATGATAATAATGATCAATGTCTATTGAAACCAACTTTATTTTATGGAATCATAAAAAGTAAAATACTTGATTTACTTTAAAATCTTGTTCCTGTGCTCAAAAAGATTACCAAGAAGCTTTCCAATATCACCATAGTTTTAGCAAGTTACCGTATTTTAAAGGTTTGTATTGTAACAAATACTATGAAACTCAGATCTAATGTGGGTATAAGCAAGGCACTTAGATGGCAAACAGTTTCCGCCCATGGAATTTTAGGAATAGACCAAGGCCATGTTTCTCTATGAAGTTCATGAGAGTTAGTTCTAATCTTGCTATATTAATTTTCTTCGATGAGCTAGCTAGTACCGAGATAACTTGTAATAGAATTTAATTTTCAATTTTTAATTATTTGATCAAACTGATTTTTATTTATGGGTTACATAGTTTTATAATGAATTTAATCTTTATGTCTTAATTATTTGATCAAGCTAATTTGTAATAAATTTAATTTCCCCTATTAAATGGCAAGTAATTAAAATTGATTTATGAAGATTTTCTTTTATTATGGGTTTTTTCTTTAAATATATATATATATGAATTATGAATTAGATTATAATAACTATATCTTTTAAAGAAGTGTTTCATAATAATGTAATGTATTTTTATGTGGGCATTTTTATTTGAGATTTTGGGTGGTGTAGTTGGAGAATGATGCCTCTATAAAGTTCATAAAAGATAACTAAAAAAATGTGAAATTAAAAAAAAATAACATAACTAATGATGATGTAACATATAAAGGCGCATAGATAAACTCGTCTAACTAAAAGATATATAAAAAATAAAATAAAAAAATTCAAACTATTTTTCGTTTTCATTCTTATTCTCGACCATTCTTATGCTTTATATTTTATGGCCGAAAGAGGTTACGAATAATTTATTTGGATATTAGCTAATTACTCTCTGGTGTCGTTTGTTGCTCACCTGAAATTTTCCACAGCGCGCCAACCAGAGAGGATAATGTTATCTGAAATTCATTTGTGTTGCATACGTTTTCGCGAACAATACCAAGTCCATGCATCTAGAGAGACGGTTCTTCTTCGTGGATCGCTGCTGACTTGGCATCCATGGGCAGCATAATAGTATGCAAGAGAGGTCTTGTTTGAGAGTGACCCCCCACCCTCCTTTTATAGCTTTTTTGGGGATTTTAGGGTTTTAAGCCCTTGGTCCGGGATTTAGCCCCTTTTTTGGGATTTTAGCCCCTTGCACCCTAAATTTAGCTCTTTTTAGGGTTTTAGGCTCCTTTGAGGGGTTTTATCCCCTTTTTGGAGGTTTTAGCCCCTAGGAGAGTTATTTAGGCTCCTTTTTGGGGTTTTAAAGCCCTTTTCTTCATTCTTAAGCCTTTTTGAGGGTGTGGGGGTCTAATGGGGTGTTACGAAGGTCGTGTATGGGTGTCCTTGGGTGGTGTATGCCATATAGAGCTGAGTGAGGGATTTTTTGGGTTAACAGATGGAATAATACGCCACCCAGGTGATAGCCTGGCATGGAAAAGTATATATTCTAAATGGCCTGTTTTTTCCAACGATCCTCTCAATGTACGGCTTGCAATGGAAGTGGATGGATTTAATCCTTTTGGAAGCTTGAGTAGTACTCACAGTTTATGGCCAGTAGTACTAGTCACATATAACCTTCAGCCATGGTTATGCATGAAAAGGAGCTTTTTTGTGTTGTCATTGTTAATACCTAGTCCCAAGCAACCAGGAAATGACATAGATGTTTATTTGGAACCATTGGTAAATGAACTAAAACTAACATGGGATGAAGGGGCAAGGAAATACGATGCTCATTCAAGGTCATTATTTAATATGAAGGCTATATTGATGTGGGTAATCCATGACTTTCCTGCTTATGGAAATATGGTTGGTTGAACGACTAAAGGTTTTTACGCATGCCCTATATGTGGAAAGAACACATATTCAATGTATCTCAAATATAGTAGGAAGTGTGTGTACATGGGACATAGGAGATATCCTCCAATAAATCATAAGTATCGATCACAAAAATGATCATTTAATGGGAAGTCTGATCATCTCATTAAGCCTACAATTGTACAAGTGTCAGATATTTTTATAGAAACAGAAGGAAGGAAAGAGAAATGGGGAAAGTCTAAAAGTACAAAAAGAAAGAGAAATTTAAAAAAAGGTGAAAATTCAAAGATTGGAGTGTGGAAGAAAAGGTCAATTCTATTCAATTTATGATATTGAGAGGTATGTGCACACATTAACTTAAGGCCTAAAATGTACGATGCTTGAAGGATTTCATTGTGGTTAATTGGAATATATTGTTTAGTTTTTCTTTGATGTTATAATTCATTGATTTTTTATATGGTTGGATGCTGAAACTCCTAGTGCGTCACATTTTAGATTTAATGCACATAGAAAAAAATGTATGCTGAAGTATTTTTGGAACCCTTCTGGATATAAAAGATAAATCAAAGGAGGGGAAAAATTCTCATGATGACTTTCTTCCACTCGCACCACACACTCTTTCAAAAAAGGAGAAAGAGATTATTTGTTGTGTTTTGTTCACGTTAAAAGTTCCAGATGGATATAGTTCAAACCCTAGAAATAATGTATCTATGAAAGATCTCAAGCTTCATAGTATGAAAGCACATGATTTCCATGTTCTCATGCAAGAAATCCTTCCAGTAGCATTGCGCCATGTGCTACCAAAAGTGGTTCGAAACCCTATTTGTAGGATTTACTTTATTTATAGGTGAATTTGTGCACAAATGGTGGATCCAATAGATCTTGATAACTTACAATATTATGTTGTTGAAACTTTGTGCTTACTCGAAAAATATTTCCCCCCTTGATTCTTTGATGTAATGATACATTTGACTGTACACTTGGTGTGAGAGCTACGTTATTGTGGACTAGTTGCATATCGATGGATGTACCCTTTTGAAAGGTCAGTGAAATTTTAGTAAGTACAAATCCACATAAATTCCAAAATTTTATGTGCATATAATAATAATACATTACTATCAACTCTTTATTCATACTTTTGATTTCACTAAAAATTGTATTTTTTTTCCTAGGAACATGAATGTTTTCAAAACTTATGTGAAAAATAAGAATAGGCCCGAAGGCTGCATAGCTGAAAACTACACAGTGGAGGAATCCATAAAATTTTGTGCTGGATATGTTGAAGGTATGGAATATATTCATAGCATGCCTAGTATAAATGAAGCTTGGGACAATGAAGAAGGAGAGGTTGGACAATATGGGAAGGCCTTATCTAGTGGAACTTCTATTGAATTAGATAAAACAGGTTTGTTACAAGCCCACATATGGGTCTTGTAAAACATAGATGAAATTCAACCTTGGATAGAGTAAGTAATAAGCACATCGTTATGAAATCATTTTTTATCATAATATATCACAATATTTTGATAAATTGTTTATTCACATTACTTGAAAATAGGATTCACTTGACAGAAATTGCCAATAGTAACATCCAAGCCCAAAAAGATGAAGTCTTACTACAAAAGCTCCACGACCAACAATTTAGTGATTGGTTAAGAATACAGGTAATGATATGTTCTTCATATTATATTTAATTAAACTTCATTGATCAAGAATATTATGATGGATGAAGGTGAGATTCTTTTAATATATTTTGAAATTCAATGGTTTTGTAACGACATTTAAAAATTTATAGGTGGAAGGAAAAGAAAATATTTTTGATACCCTTAAATGGTTTGCACATGGCCTAAGGACATATGCAACTAAGTATGATGTCTACTTAATCAATGGGTGTATATTTCATGTTAAAAACATAGAAAATGCCAGGGCCACCCAAAATAGTGCCGTGTGCATAGATGCACAAATATTAATGAGATCAAGTGCAAAGGATAAAAACCCTATACATCAAACGGAAACATAATATGGAGTGATTCAAGAAATAATGTTATTGGAGTACTATTTGGTGAAGTATCCATTGTTCAAATGTGATTGGATAGATGTACACAAGAAGAATGGAATGAAAGTTGATGAACTTGGTTTCACCATGGTGAATCTGAAGAGATGCTTGAATAATGATAGAGTGCAAGATGATCCATTTATTCTAGCATCACAAGCGAAACAGGTCTTTTATGTACAAGATTTGGTAGAGAATGATTGGTGTGTATTTTTGACATGCCCTCCGAAGGGACCAAGAAATTGTAGTGGGTATGAATTAGAGTATGCAAATTTATCAAGTGTCACAGATTTTGAAGGGACGAAATGCAAAGAGGATGAAGCTATAGGTGATGGTGGCATGGATTATGTTCGAGAAGATTATGAAGGCACATGGTTGGATGTTGTTCATTAAGTAACATGCATGATTTATTTATCAGTTCTCATTTAAGTTGTATCTATAAAAAATTATATCTTAGATTATTACTTGGATTTACCTTTCATGAATATATTTTTTGTTCTACTACTGTTTATGCATTGATCTTATCTGTTTTATTTTGTTTTGTAACTTTCATTTATTTTTATAGTAGATAGATTAGGTGTGGGGAATTGAGAGTGACATGAGGGGGGAGAGGGGCCATAAGAGCTTCAACCTTCACGTGGTTGGCCTTTGTTTAGTAAAGAATAAGATATTCTTGAAACCAAGAGAAGCTCATTCAGGTATTTTCATTTCATTTTCTTACAATTTCATATATGTTATGAAGTTTTTTACATTTCTATCAATGGCTTATATGAGCATACCATTTTGTCATGATATATGTAGGTCTTAGCAATGGAAATGAATATAATGACAATTTGTATCATTCTCTTATGCATATTTCTAATTTATCACCATAATAAATTTGTCAATTAGATATCTTATTGTTGTTTCATTGATTATAACGTGTTGATTTCTTCATTTTTAGAACTCAAAATCACACCCAAAGGTTGTGGAAAGGAGGACCCCGAGGTAACAATAGAACCGCTTTAGGAAAGGGAGTTGGCTTCCCCATTTCTATAGAGGAATCTCTTGCAAGATATTTATCAAGGCCAGGTATATTGTCACAGAATAAAATTCAAATTTTTGGGGTTGAAGCAGGGTAAAGATGTATTGGGATATATATGGAGTCACAAATGCCAAAAAACACAAAGCATATTGCATGAAATATTTGCAAGAGAAAGGTAGTAGTTAGGTTATGGTCGATGTGTTTTGGGTATTGTGGGAAATGAAGAACGATGATAGTCCATCAATGTAGAGCACCAAAGAGATGAGTTCTACACCAAATTTGGAAAAAAAAATTGGTGGATGTCCAAAACAATGGCCAAAACATAATAATATGAATTCCAAACCATTATACACTAGTTAATGACATGAATAAAACATAGCGGAAAGAATAACAGGAAATACATGCACATAAGGACAGAAGATTACAAACTATAATTGAGAAATACGCAGGAATTCTTGCATTCAAAGGTTGGCATTTGAATCTATTTCTTATATTAAAGAAAATCAAAATTACATAAGAACCAAAATATTATAAGTTCGAACCAACCTCTTTCTCCCTCTGCAGAGAGTAAACTTTATAGTTCTTTTGGCCGCCGAGACTAACCTCGAAACAGGGCCAAAATTTAGTTACAATCTGGATAAAAAAAATGAACAACCTTGAATGTTGTGAATTCACCATGATTCACAGACACAAAACAAAACATTATGGAGCAATGCACATGCTAGTCTTGAATGGTATTGCAACGTCTTCAAATTCAGGCTCACTTGTCTTGAAAATGACGGCTCGGGACATCTATGGAAGCTGGCTGCTGACTGGGCTTGAGTTATTTCTTCACCAGTTGGATATGCAATGTGTCTTTTCCTTTCTAGGCCATTTTTGTTCATTTTGTGCTCAATGTCATCGTTATTCCTGTGTTCACAGCTGGAAAGAAGGTTTGTCTTCCTTCTGCGTTCAACTCTCCACCCCGTCCCTCCCTCTCTTGGTACCACTGTTATTTGCGGGGACTTGGGGAAGTACGTCACTATTTTTTACAGTAACAAGTCCTTGAGGAGGATTTTTATTCTTTTGCTTCTCTTCTCCTAGGAGGATGGTCCTCCTATAGGTCATACAGTGCGGCACCTCCATAGATTCATCATTACCCCAAATAAAGTTAGAAAGTGGAATTCACAAAGATGATGAAGAAATCCTTCAACCTCCTCTCCTCCTATCCAAACATTTAGTACAACTTCCTCTAGAAATTGTCACCACATGTTGAGATTATGGAGACAACCACCACGTTCGGAGGTTTTGGAGGGATACCCATTGGATAGGAAATTCCAGGCATAGCTCCCATGGGGGTGTTATATTTTATTAGGACAACAATTTCCTCACCAGCCTTGGCAGGTCCATATAATGTGATGAGCATCCTTCCCTCAGCCTCACTGGCACCGAAAACCTCTTCTAATGTAATGAAATTCCTTACCATGATGGTTGGAGTTCCCCTAGCATGAAAACTTAAGAGCAGTGGAATTCCGAGCCGAGGCTCCCCAACTAAAAGAACACCTTGATAAACAAGCTTCTGAAATGAGAATGCCATTATATACTTTCTTTAAGAATCTCAGGATTCTCAGTAGACTAATATTTAACCATCCTAACCTCTCTTCAACATTCACCTAGTCTATGTCTTCAAATGGATATGAAAGTGGCATTTATAAAGAGCCGGGAGATCGAAATCGACGATGGCCCCATCAGTACCCTCACACATGCCATCATCGAGTAGCATGATGACATCATGTGTAGTCACATGGGTTTGGGATCCAGCCCTTATGCTGAGATACTACTCATGCCGCCATTTCTTTTGTGGCGCCATACTATCAGCCATGGAAATGAATTCTAGCCTCGGTCTTCATCATACCTCATTTGGCTCAGGGCACATGGACTAGAAATCCTGCATCCATATTCCATTCCTAAATATGGTATCAAAATATTCTTGTTCACTGTGCTTCCCACTTTGTGTTGAAGCCATACATGTCTTCTGTCGTTCAATCATTAAGATACCTTTCTGGCTATCATACGCTTGATGTAGCAAACTTCTTAGATTCTAGAGAGTGATTTTTTTAGCCATACATGCACTCCAATGGCATATGTATATTTTATTTCCTGTCATTTCGACCATTTGTGCACTTAATCAAAAATATCACATCGACAATGGCTCTTGGGAATGAGCGGATCATACCCCAAACCGCATCCTTCATCTCCGGTTCGATGGTCAAAATCATTTCCAGCCCTTTGATCTGAAATGTCTCTAATATCCATTGTCCACGTGGAATGGTTGTGTTAAATTTCATGAATCCTAAAGGTGATTTACTTCTTGTGTGTCCGATAAGCGAAGGCGCTGCCAGTCGTCGATCTTTCCTTGACTCAATCTATGTCCTCAAAAATTTCCCCTATTTAACCCATTTCATGGACTTAGGGACTGGAAACTTCATTACCACTTTGATTCAGTGGAATTGACCCTCTCCATTGATACATCCTTTGGTCGATCTCGACCCTTAAAAAATGTTGTCGTCTTAACCTGTTTCGTAGTAATACAAAAGTGATTTGGGTCGTGCATATTACATATGCGAAAAGATACTATAACCATTGATCTGGATCACCTCCATATTGCCACCATTGAGACAATATCTCCTTCCCCATAGCTTTGGCCAATCTGCCTATGATCTTTCTTACGTAATTTAGGACCTGATTGTGTTTCCTTCACATATTTTCAAAGCTTAATAGACGGCCTGAGGGGAAGTTTACTCGGGATTTCAGTATTCTCCAAGGTGGCTTGTTGCAAATCTTGGCATACCTTATCCCTCTAATCATTTAGCGTTGGACAAAAATAGTGTTAACATATCGAAC
>LPNX010481639.1:0-19924 GCA_001517045.1 Pseudotsuga menziesii
TCAAAAACAACAGTGATAATATACAGACTACAGTGCAGTGCATTCAATATATTGACGCATGTACTGACCTCGTGTGTTTGTCCCCAGACTGAGCGCATGAAAGATATTATGTCTGTCTTTTTCGTAAAATTGTGGAGTCCAAGTATGCCTTTTAGTTTTTGAAGAGACACAACTATTGCTGTGCCCGCCATGAATCCTATTATAGTTGCATGTGACAGGAAGTCTATGATAAATCCCAACCTGGTTCCAATAATATCACATCACAAATATACTATTTAACACATAGGCCAAAACCTAATATTATCTACAAAGGTCGGATTATAGAAAAATGTCTACCTTCCTTTCTAAAACAATTATCTAAAAGAAAACTTCCTTCCAAATTCCATCATTCAGATGCGATCTCTCATCTGTCTAACATTATATAGATAATTCAGATAAAATATAAAGGTTCTATGACGTACATGTGCAGCCATACAAAAAAATTATTCCATTCATAACTAAGCTACTTGACTTTCTTCTCTTACATGTTCTCTGAACCAGTGGCATATGAAATCCAAGTCAAAGAAGTTGTCATGCTATCACAAAATAGTATACAACGTCTATGCCAATTATTACCTAAAAATACCCAGTTCATCTAATAATCATTAAATAATCTATTTAATGAAGGTAGGTGCCTTCACTGCCCTATTTAACTGATTGTAACCATCAGTTATCAATTAGGTGCATTAATATCACTCAGATCACCCCCGGAGTGCTCCAGTTAGCCTCCTTGAATGTAGGAGAAGGATAAGTTATCCTCCTTGACTAAAGGTAGGCATGGATGTGATCTAACCGATGACATTTAATTCTCAACTGATGTTAATTAAGCCAATAATACTTAGGATAGTGGTGTAACTAATCCAAATTGACCAAAATGAGTGTGTAAGGTGGTAAATGTCTCCAACACCCCCCTTAAGCTATACTTAGGAGGAGTTAGAAAACATAAATGCATAAAAATGCTAGGTATCTGACAACTAAGTCCATAGGTCACCCTGTACAATGCTGAAATTGAAAGAATGCTAAAAAAAAAAGCTAAGTGAGGAAAAGAGGGAAAACCCAGAGGAAACCCCCCCCCCCTCAAGCTGAACACTGAAAGTAGTCTGAATTACTCTCATGAACTCACCCCCAACAGTGACCGGAGGTAAGTGAACTTATTTTTGAAATTCTCTTGGTGAAGATGTCTGCAATCTGCTCATCAGTGGGGCAATATTGCAGAATGATGGTCCTGTCATGCACTTGCTCCTTGATATAGTGCATGTGGATCTCTACATGCTTGGTTCTCTACCTGTTAACTGGATCTATGGAAATCTTAATAGCACTTTTATTGTCACAAAAGAGTACAGTGGACAAAGTACTACCAAGATCAAACTATGAAAGAATGCCTTGCAACCAAACTGCTTGGATGCAAGCATTCACCGCTCCTTGATACTCGGCCTCTGCTGAGGATAGTGCTATGGTAGCCTAATTTTTTCTAGACCAACAAATGGGGCCACCACCAAACATGAATACATATCCGGAAGTAGAATTTCAATCAATAGAATCACCTGCCCAATTGGAATCTGTGTATCCAACCAGCTCTAGCTCAGAGTCTGCAGCATAGTGAATGCCGTAGGTCCTGGTTCCCTGAATATACTGGAGGATCCTCTTGGCTACCTTCCAATGAATATCATGAGGCTACTGCATGTATCTTGTGTTGGAGAAGGGTCTCACAGCTACAGGAAAAGCTTCTACATCGGGACAGGGAAGTCAAAGAAGAACAATACCTGAGAAGCCGAGAAGAGAGAGCTCAACCATTGCACTTAAGGTAGCGGCGAAGACAGGAGGGCTCAACTACCCTCATAAAGGAAAAGGAGCAACAGGTTGAGGCATTGAAGACGAAGGATAGAAGTGGAGTGATAGAGGAAGCGGCGTCCATACCCACGATCAGCGCCAGGAAGCGTGGAAGACTGCAGAAAGCTGTGGTGTGATGGAAAGCGGTAGCTCAAGTATAGATAGGCCGACTTTTGCAGTTAGGGTTTTTTGGGTTACTGTTGGGACAGGCCCACAGTTTTGTAATGGCGAGACCTTCGAGCCACCTATATAAGGATGTATTTTGTATTGTAAAAGGTTAGACACTTGGGTAGCTATTTAGACAGTTAGACAGTAGCCTTCTAAGTCATTTAGCTAGCTAAGTGTCTCTAGTATCTCAGTATTGTAAGAATCGAGCTCTGGTTCTGTTATTCCATCTGTATTATCTGACTGTAACCAGTAGCCAACTCCTTGAGCATGTATGTAACAATCCACAGGGATTGCACAATCCGTAGGGATTGAGAGAGAGAGAGAAGAAGAGTATATTGTAAGAGAAGGCAATATAAGAGAAGAGATCTAAGAGAGAAGGGCTCCTGGTGGTGTGCGCGGAGTTTCCCAGAATATCTCAAGCTGCATATCAGGTTGCAGCGAAACTGTGTTTACTCTCTCAAGATATAATATAAAAACCAGTTCCTATGGACATAGCTTCCCCCCTGGAGGTGAACCACGTAAAATCAGTGTGTTGTGCGACTATTCATGTGACTGTGCTTTATTTATCTGTTATCTATTATTCATTGCATGTACTTTACTACCAGTTAATGAATGAGTAAATGTATGCTATATTTAGTTACAGTAGCATGGAAGATTAAATATGAGTTGAATCTGTTAAGTTTTCTATATACGAGTTCTGAGTACTTGATGCATGATAGTTGCAGTTACAGTGTTAAGTGATTTCTGCATATTAGTTCATCAAGTTGAGCATAGTTGATGTTAAGTATATTAGACTATAGGAGTCTAAGTGAGGCTGTTTAGCTTAACTATTATACTAAGAGAGGAAGCATTTGGACCATGAGAGTCATATTGAAGCCCCATCGTAAAGGATATCATAGTAGAGAAAGGTGATATCGCACTGTCGAAGGAAAAACGGTGTGAGATATCACAGGTTAAGAGCTGAGCAGAGGAGATAGTTTGCGCATCGCGCTAGCATCGGCAATGCGATAAGAGATCGCTCCCTCCCAGGACCAGCAAGTAGGAAAGGTCACCATTGCAGAGAGAACCACCTGACTAAGAAGAGTCACGTGAACCACCAGGATTCTACAGAACCTGACTAAGGACACTTGAGTCCTCAGCCAACCCATCCAAGATCACTTCGGGTGAGACTTCAGACCATTCTGCGGTATGTCGCCGAAAGGGCTAGTGAGCTAGGGGTTTTGTTGGAACATTAAAGGAAACATGGGTCTGCCCATAGAGACCAACATCTTGATACATCATTCATGGCATAATATATATATCAGGTCGATAATGTGTCAAGTACAACAAGCTACCATTGAGCTATCGATAGATAGTGCAGTCCATGGGAGGTGTGCTTTTTCCTTCTTCAAGGTTGATCCCTGAAAGGAAAGGGAATCATGTAGGCCTACAATCAGCCATGTTAAACTTGACTAATAGGTCTGAAATATATTTTTACTGAGTTACCATAATCCCATCAGAACTTTTCTCAATTTCGAGCCCCAAAAATTGTTTTAGGAGCCCCAAATCACTCATTTCAAAGGCATTGTGGAGAGTAGTTTTGATGGCTGAAATGGAGGCAACTGTGCTACCTGTGATCAGTAAGTCATAAACATATACAACAATAATAATTATATGACCATTATACTTCTATAAATACACATTTGGATCTGATCTACACCTTTGGAAGTTATGCGAGAGAAGGAAGGCATCCATCTTGGAATACCACTCTCTTGGGGCCTGTTTTAACCCGTATAGTGACTTATTTAGATTGTAAACCAAAGATGGATCAGTGATTTAGCCCTCAATATGCTTCATGTATATCTCCTCATGAATATCTCCATGTATAAAGGCTGAATTAACTTCCATATTATGCACTTCCTAGTGCTTAGATGTTGAAATTGCCAAAACTAGGCGGATGGAGTCCATTTTTGCAACCGGTGCAAAGGTCTCATGCTAGTCCACACCTTGGACCTGAGAGAAACATTTTTCCACATGCCTTGATTTATATTTTCAAGTGCTTCCATTGGCAGCAACATTTTTCCTAAACACCCACTTGCATTGAACCAATCTCCTTCCCGGAGGAAGAGAAACTAGCTCCCAAGTAGTGTTTTTATGAAGAGAATTCACCTCTTCATTCGTGGCAACTTTCCATCTAGGATAGTTTCAAGCATGGTAGTAGGATTTTGGATCTAAAATAATTATCAAATAGAAAGTTTTGGAAAGAAAATTATCAGGAGAAGAGAGCGCAATACTTGCTCTTTGGAAATCAGACCGGGTTCTCCTTGGATCATCCGGATTTCCAATGTTATCTCCTACGGAGGAGAGTGTCTGTAGGGCCCATGTGGGAAGATAATTTTTCACTTCAGGGTCTGATTCAGCATCTTATTAGTGCTGCACATTGATATAAAAAATCAGAGGATCCAAATCAGGGTCATCACCTCCAATTTCATCATCCAAATTTTCAGCAGAATAGGAAGGAAATTTAGCAGTTTTCTCCTTCACTAGTTCCACCTCCTGAAGAGGCTCATCAAACTTGACACTTATATCGATGAAGATCTATTTGGTTTTGATATCCACTAGCTTGAAACCTTTAGATTCATCAAGATACACAATAAACATACATTCTATGCTTTGCGGTTGGAAAGCCCTTCTTTTATCAAGTGGGATCCGGGTCCATGCAGTAAACCCAAACACCTGCAGGTTCAACACATCCGGCTTGTGTCCGAAGTATGATTCGAAAGGGGTATTCCCTTTAATGTATTAGTGTGGAACCCTATTATTAATTTATTCTGCAGCATGCATGGCTTCATCCCACATATTTTCAGCAAGCTTCTTTGATTCCAACATATAGGTAGTCATCTCCTTGAGAGACCGATTCTTCCTTTCCGCTACTCCGTTCTGCTGGGGAGTGTAGGGAATTGAATGTTGGACCTGAATACCACTTTGGGAGAATATGTGTAGAAACTCATTACTAACATACTCCCATCCATTATCATATCTCAATATCTTTATCTTAATCCCATAGGCATTTTCGATCAAGGCCTTCAATTCAAAAAAAAATTCACATACTTCAGACTTCTTTTTGAGAAAGAAGACCCATGTGTACCTTGAAAAATCATCAATAAAAGTAAGAAGATACATTTATCCATTCATGGATGTGATAGGCATCGGACCGCTGATATTATAATGTATCAGCCCCAATATGCATGTAGCTCGATTTTCCTTCCCTCGATCGAACTTGTGCTTAGGGTGTTTTCCAATCACACAGCCCTTGCAATTTCCAATGGTTTCCTTGATGACCAGGAGGCCTTCAACCATGTATTTTTTCTGTAATTGCTGAAAATATTTGAAATTTAGATGGCCAAACCTTTCATTCCATAGCATACTAACCTCATTTCCATGAGTTAGGAGAGCAGTGGGCTTTGCATTCAGCACAAAGTGAGAGAACTCATAGGATCTTGCATGATGGTTTGCAAGACCTTTAGCTCTATTATCTCAACATCATTTCGACTGAAAGAAACTATCTTAGGAACTCTAGTATGTGTAATATGATAGACACTAAGGATATTTGATACCAGATACGGTACATATAACACATTTGAAAAAAAACCATTTTCAAGATCAACAGTAACTTGTCCTTTTGAAATGATGGTGGAGTCATCTCCCATGTGGATGGGGATGGATTTTCTGGTCTCCAAGGATGAAAAGGAGTCTCTTTCAGCCATCATGTGGTTCAAAGCTCTAGAATCAATCAAGAGTGCTTTGGACTTTGAAGTGCTTTCCATGAGGGCATGACCTTTTTCATGATGTGGTTCCCGATATTGCTGATCTCTCCTCCGAAAGATTTCTAGAAGATTGATGTGATTTATCTCAAGGAGAGAGGTAGCTTCATCAAGCTTCTTCTTCTTGTAGGCATGTTCAGGGTGGAAGCCCTTCCCACAGTATGAACACTTGACTTTTTCCTTGCTATGGTGCCCTTTTTCTTTGTTCTTCCTTAACCCAGAAGACTCATTATACTGCTGGTTTTCAACTATAGGGTTAGGAGCATCAAATTTATTTTTTGGGTTCTTCTGCTACTTTCCTTTACCCTTTAGATATTTGAGCCCCAAGACATGGAGGGATTGATCATGGGAAGATATGATGATCCCCATCTAGACAAGCTTGTCATGTTCACTTGTTAGGGACTCAATGAAGGCATTGAGTGTAGGCATCTTCCATCCATGGGTTGTGAGCTTCCCCACACAAAATGTAGAAACAAAAACTAAATAATCAGCCCCAATTTTGGAGAGTATGATGAGGATGAGATGATCATCCACCTTCCCCACTTTGCATTGCTTCAAGAGTAAAACAATGTGCTTAAACCTTGTGAAAAATTCATTCAGAGTCTTGAAATTGGAGGGCTGGAGAGACACCAATTCATTTTTGAGCTGGTAAACTCTCAAGTCATCTTGCTTTCCATATAGAGTTTCCAATTTTTCCCATATTTATTTTGGAGTCTTCAATCCCGCAATATGGAAAAGAAGATCCCGGGAAATAGAGAGGCACAAGAAACCAAATGCTTCATCCTTCTTGTTCAAGAATCTTGATTTTTCTATGGCAGAACTAGGCTCATCTTCAGTGTCCATGGTCACTCTATAGAGTCCTATGGAGCACACCTGAATCTACATGTCACCTTTCCATGAGTGGAAATTGTATGGAGTCAAAAGATCTACTAAGGAGGCCATCTGGAACTGCTGGAGTGAATGCTTCACCTGTAGAAAACCTGAAAATCACAACAGAAAGGTCAATGTAAGTTTGGAAAGCCTACACATTTTAGGCTTTCATCACACCCAACATAGTCAATCAATCAAGCTTGATAAACAAGTTCTTTACTTGGGGTATTAAGTGGTAAGCCTTGGCTTCTGGTGCAACGCTGGATTTTTGAGCTATTGCTCAATTTTCATGGAGAAATCTGTCAAAAAGCTTTTTTTTGAGAGATAGAGTTTCATACCACCGTAAGCTTTGATACCATATTAATATTGCACATTGATCTAGGACTAAACATTAGTATCATCAAAGATTAATCAACAAATAACTCATAAAATGGAGTAATTGGACTACAGAATGAGTAGTTGCCATGTATATTCACACAAAGAATGAGAAAATACATTACAATGTCATGCTACAAGCATGAATGAGAAGCAATTCGAATTCCTAAGGAGGTAATTCAAATTGAATGAGTGATTCTAGCTTAACTGAATGTAAGCCACAGTCAACACTCAAGTTAACCACTGATCAAAACCCTAATTGACTCAACTGAGCCCTAACTAAAGTCGAAGTGCAATAAATGATTGAGTCTCAATTGAAAGAGATCAGGCACATGTCATAGCAAGCCAACCATCAAGTGCTAGTGCTTCAATGACTCCAATGAACCCCGATGAGATTAGCTGAAGTGTAACTGAACATCAGAAGTGGTTGGAAGCGCCCCTGTTGACTCCAATTCATTAAATAATCATAAATAATCAATTTAATGAAGGGAGGCGCCTTCACTACCCTGTTTAATTGATTGTAACCATCAATTAGCAATTAGGTGCATTAATATCACTCAGATCACCCCCAGAGTGCTCTAGTTATCCTCCCCAAATGTAGGAGAAGGCTAAGTTAGCCTCCTTGACTGAAGGTAGGAGTGGATGTGATCTAGCTGATGAAATTTAATGCTCCACTGATGTTAATTAAGACAATAATACTTAGGATAGTGGTGTAACTAGGAAAAATTGACCAAAATGAGTGTGTAATGTGGTAAATGTCTCCAACACCCCTCACATCACTCTCAACTCCCCAAACCCAGTGCCTATACTTACAGATAACAATTTATTTCACTATTTCACAATGCAAATAACAATGCATCTACAATGCAAATTATTTCACTCAATAGTTGAAAAATGCTTTCATTAAATCATTCATTAAAACATTCATTAAACCATTCAATCATTCAATAGCTGAAAAAACCATTCATTAACTCATTCATTAAAACATTAATTTAGTAAATGGCAGAAAAATAATATCAGTAAACAATTCAGTAAAGCATTCATTCAAACATTCATTCATGAAACAGAGGAAAAAAGCATTAATTTTTTTTTTTATAAATAAGAATTACTCAAAATTTGTTTAGTCACTTCCTTTTTTACTTTTCTTCTCTTTAAATATTTAGTTAGAGTCACATCTTTAGGAATCTGATCATCGGTATCCCTAGTAGTCTGCTCGCAATGTTGAACTTCAGGTGAGGGGCGATGAATTTCTGCAATAATGTCAAAATATTTCATTAATAAATTTATATTTTGATAAATATGAGTAATTCATTTAAAAAAAATTACGAATGTGTGTTTTTACCTGGCATGTGCACATCAACATGTTCAACATTATCTCGTACTAGCCCAACCTGTTCCGTGTTATGATCTGTAGCTACATGCTCTGTAGTTGAATTGTGTAGAATTAGAATTAATGTTCATCATCTACAATGGTCTATAAAAAAGAGTAGCACATTAATAAATTCATTACCAGGATGAGAAGCACGATCTTCGTTTGGTTGGTCATGTACTACATCCTCGACATGAACGGGATCATTACTTTCCTGCACAAAAAGGAATAAATCATTTATGTTAGTTTATTTATAAGGGACAAATTGCATGAGCATTAATAAATTATCATTAAACTATGCAGTTTTCACATACCTGGGCACCAGATGGATCAGCAGAAGATCGTGTAGTATTCACAGACAAGCTTCTCTGGTGTTCAACAATGACGTCAAAGCCATGTTTGAAGCCATGCTTCATGTAATCCGCACTGGGCAATTCTTTGAACTAGTCGGCCTTCATATTTGCATGATGTCATTAATTTTAAAGCCTTTTTTCAGAACAAAACAAAAATAATAATCTGTATGATATTTGGATGCAGATTAAGGTTTTGCGATACTTATATATCGGGTTGCCAAGTTGGAGTAGCCACCATGCCCAAGATTTTGTTGGCCATTTTTTTCAATTCTTGCCTTTGTGGCCTTAGATGTGTCCGAGAGCCTAATTAAGTTTTTAAATACATTAGTTGATGTACCAAAATCAATATAAAAACTAGTAATAATACGACTAACCACTACATTTTGGAATGTATTGCATACCTCCCTGTTCCACCTTGTGGTATCTTTCCTGATTTTCTCAGGCCCTTCTCTTTTCCATCTTCCACCAGGGATTTCCACTCCATAGATGGAATCATTGGACGGCACTCATACCTAGGGTTATTTTCTAGGTGAACCCTATATTGGTCTTGGAGAATCTTTAGATGTTTTCCAGCCTTTTGTAGTACCTTCGATGTATCAAAGGTATCTTTTCTGAACATACTAACCAAGTGATTAGTTAGATCATCCTTTAAATATTTTGGCTGCTTGTTCCACATTGTGCGGATGGTGGGCCTGAATATCTCCAAGGATAAATCATTCATGTGTTTATAAAATATATCATTTCCTACAAAACATTATTTCCATCATTAGTCAACATTAGAAAATATTATCAGTATATTGGACACAAATTATAAAAAATAAATTGAACAATCTATAATGACCTGGAATCCTCTCTATCTTTATTGGAACCCACTCTTCATTCACCAAAAATGTACACTTTCTTCAACTAGTGCTAGTCACACGAGAAGATCTAGGAAATTGTTCCACATCTCTATCTAGCCCTGCATCCAACCCTTCTTCTGTAGCATCTGTTGTGGGTGGGGTAGCATCGGTTGCACCCTCCACTGCCCTCAGCGGTGTCACAGAGCATGTTGTTGATTGTTTAGTGGACAATATGGGAGCAGTATGTGGTGTAAGTGGAGTAGTTTGGTCACTGGGACCAACATTTCCTTGACCACCATTGATAATCTCCATAGCGCACTGTAAATTAAATCCATTGTATTATAAGTTCAAGAGCATATAAAATCAAATATTATAACTTTTTTATAAATGAATTTAAATTTTTATTTGATAACTTATGTCCACTTGTTTACGCTACTGTAACAACAATTGAATCCTTTGTTCGAACCCTTCTGTTAGTGGAACTGCCAATGTGAGATGAATCAGTTCCTCATTTTGTTTTTTCCTTGTTCTTTGTAGCACCCTCAATGGGTCTATAGACTCTCTAATGTCACTATCTCTCATCAACCGAGAGACCTCATTCTGTAAAGAGTTTTGAGATGTCATTTGATAAACATAATCCCCTGTCTACAATTGAAATATATAAAAAAATGCTTAGTCTTTGAAAATATAGAGTGTGCAAATAATTATATTAGGGATTACATGTAGGATTACCTGACGCCTAGCTGAGGGTGTGGTTTGATCAATAGGTGGGGATTTACCTCGATCATCCACCTGCAAAAAATGTAGAGAATATTATCATAATGAACGCAATATGTATAAGCTAACAAATACAGAACAAGAACAAAATAAACACTATGCTACATGTTTTATATGTGTACATTTTTGAAGTATTTAGAATGTGGAATTACATTTAGGTTAAATGGTTTCCTCGAGTCTCCAGTTGTCTGATCAACAGCTAGGGACTTTCCCCGGTCAATTTGCAAAAAAGGTAGACAACATTACCATCATGAATGCAACCATAAAAATGAAAGAATACATAACAAAATAAACATAACGTGTCACAATATACATGTTTACGATCTTAAAGTATTTAAAATGGAGAATTACATTCATGTTTGGCTGTTACCCTGATGTTGTAGTCGGTTGATCAATAGCTGGTTGGCTTACTTTATCAACACTCTGCATGGAAAATCGATAATATTATATAAAAGAACCTAATATACTAATGAAAATACATAACAACGTATCTATATGTCTATCCTAAATTTAATATTACATTGGAAATATCAATGTATACTCGCTGCCTTGACTCGGGTCAACAAACACCTACAAAGATGGAGGTGCCTTTGAGAGAACCCTGCATCAAAAACATACTAAAAGTTACATAAGGAAACATGAAAAGTAGATAATTTCAATTATATGCTAACAAAAATTCCTATAGACATTGAAATAATTAATAAAAGGGTGGTTAAATTGATTGTTGTACCACAACCATACTAACATTGTTTGTATCTACATGATTCAAATTGTAATCAATAAGCAGTTCTTCGCCAGCAGCTATTGATTTAATTGCACATACAAAGACACAGTTTCCTTCACACGACTCGAATATGTAGTTGGGTTTCTTTAATGTAGACCTTGGTTGTGTACTGTTTATAAACCCTGCAATATTACCGGTTGTTTTTGGCCTTTCGTCAATGTACATCGTTGCTCCTTTATTTTGATATTTGTCTTTCAGTTGTATATAATTCACTGACAACCCATATCTATGCATACTTCATGTATATTGGACCAGGTGCATCCAATCACTGTAGTTGTAATAGGGTCCAACATACTCCATCAATTCTGTACATCTACCGTATCCAAACTTTATGTCGTCCATGCAAAACAAGCCCAATCCATGCAATGAGGACGGTGCAATTCTATATATTCTCTCATTCATACAAAAATTAGTGTTTACTTTAGGAAGATCACTAGGCACCTATTGTTTCACTAGGTGTTGGTACCTTAAAGCCACATCGATGTCTCCCATTGTCTCATCATCATAGGAACATGACCCCCCTCCTTGGAGAAAAAAATTCATGCGTTTGTCGAATTTCCTTCTGATCTTTTGACATCTAGTTGATCTAGCCCGTATAGACCTACTGGATGTCTCACTTTCCTTTAGCCTTCCCAAACTCCCTTCGCTAGAGGAATATAGGTATGACAAATACCTGTTTGGTTCTACCTACACCATGGCCAAATTTGTTTTTTGGCATAAGCATAGAAAAATACCTGCAAAAAAACGTGGAAATACTTATAAGAAAAAAAACTTGGAAAGACTTGTAAGCCAGAAACTTGTTAAAGAAAAAGCTTGTCAAGAATGAGTTTGGTTAATAGGTGTGGGCATTTGGTAGGCCTAAAAATTCTAATGTATGCCCCTCTTTTGGTAAGATACAAGTCTCCATTCTAACTTATTGCTTGCATTGCCTTTTGCTAACATGAATTGGGTAGGATTCATAAGCTTCATGTCTATGCTTGTGGCCATTGTACTTTAGCCTTTCAACATTTTCAAGCTTGAGACGATATGTTATGCATATGCATCACATATAACACTGCAATTTATGCCAATATATGTCTATACAAAACCTGGAGGTTCTCCTTTAATGGAATATCTCCTTCAAAGAACATATCTCCTTTAAGTGGTTTTTAGTTTTCCCATGAATGATTTTGTGATGTTGTAGATGATTATCCATTTTACCTAATATGTTTTATTATCTTTTCCATGTTTTCTAGGGTGCACATACTTGTTGTTGATGGATTCTTTTGCTTGAAATTTGAACTGCCTAAAAGTGCACAGATCTCATCTAGGACCCTTTAAGAGTCATAATAACAACTATTGTTATAGGATTTTATTCTCCAAATGAAACACCAAAACCATACTTATTGATTAATATTTGTGTAGGGATGTTTTTTTGATCTCTCCCATAATTTATGATACTAATAGGATTGTTTCAAAAAATTTATGTATTCCCTAAGAATTTTTATGTATGCCCCTCTTTTAGTTACATACAATTCTCCATTCTTACTTATTTCTTGCATTTCCTTTTCCTAACATTGCCTTTTCCTTTTACTGGCCTAACCCCTTTTCAACAATAATAGTTGCATATTTAATCAAGTGTTTTTCTACCGAGGTGGCTGAGTCAACCGAGCTAAGTCGGCCTTTGAAACGATTGGAGTGACAAGTTTGGTACCGAACCAAGCAAATCAGGGTATGAATAAATGGATCGGTAACAAAATGGTCAATTCATCCCAATCCGTACTAAATTGACCAAGTGAATGTGGGAATGCACATGCAACACACATGACACTTCAATTCAAAAAAAAATTAACCTAGAAATATAAACACCTAGAGTCTAAACCTACTTCATTGTCGAGTCTATTAGGTTTGTAGGATTCCTATACATCATAACACTATTTGGAGTAAAACACAACTTGCTTTGTAGGCCCTAGATGCCACCCATGTGCACAATAGTTAATCTATAAAGCAGCCCCCAAATACAAAATCGTTCTTCACAAAATAGCGCATGAACCATGTGAACAACCTTCCAAGTGGACCAGCTCAATGAGTAACCTCCAAGCATGTAATATCTCTCATGAAATGGTGTATAAAATAGTGTAAGCATGCTTCAAATGATCACCTTCTCCTTTGGTAGGGCTAAAGACTGCCCTTATGCATGTGTCTCCAAGGGTGAGTGTTCCTCAAATAATGAGAGAAGGCCTTCGTCTAACAATAAACCAGTACACCAAGGTGAATTGGCCCTATTTAGGCCTTCCAAAACAAACTTGGTATTTTCAATGTCACACTAGGAGCAATGTTGGGTTGTCCTATGCGCATAAACAACTCTAAAATCAAGTATGAGCATCAAAGGGACAAATATGAGCACTTTACAGTAATGGACAAATAATTATGTTGATTTCTTGGAGATCCTGTACAGTGGATGTTTTAACCTCTGTGCTACTCTGAAGTGCAGAATCCAGCACTTCAGAGGCATATTTCCTAGTGGTAACCTACAACAATCATATATATGTATATAATCCATGGTGGCGAAGAGCAGACATTTCCAGATCTGCTACTTGGCATGTTCAGGAATGAAAATAATGTTTTAAATACATTTATATCAGTTTGTAATATTTTCTGATTCTAAAGCTAACCAACTGTCTAAACTACAAAGTTCATCTTATAGTGTTAATTGTAAGAGGGACCAAAAAAATCAGACACGATGAAAATTGACATAAAATGTTCAAATAAAAAATAGAGGACATCAAAATACCTTGGACTATAATAGACCACCTTGGTTGGACACTAATGCAAACCCGTGTATGAGTTTGAGCCAACATTTACATCCATTTTACAAGATCTCCAGAGAACTAACATCATTATTTTTCCATTAGTATAAAGGAGATGTACTAGAATATTTTCCTATACATGTTGATTTTACTCTTTAGTTGAACCTAAATGAGAAACAAAGAGGAGCACTAAGCAAGCTACAACACTTTTCATGCATGTCAATGTGCGCATGCGTCAAAGAGTTGTAGCTTGCTTAGTCTCCTCTCTGTTTCGTTCAACTTCTCCGCTAAATCAACAAGTCCTCGCAAATCTTCTAGTACAATTCCTTTACATTAATGGACAAATAATGATCTTGAGTTCTTGGAGATCTTGTAGAGTGGATGTTTTAACCTCTGTGCTACTCTGAAGTTCATAAGCCAGCAATTCAGAGGCATATTTCCCAGTGGTAACCTACAACAATCATATATATATATATATAATCCATGGTAGTGAAGAGCAGACATTTCCAGATCTACTACTTGGCACATTCAGGAATGAAAAGAATGTTTTAAATACATTTATATCAGTCTGTAATATTTGCTGATTCTAAAGCTGATGATGAAGAACAAACTTGGTATTTTCAATGTCACACTAGGAGCAATGTTGGGAAATCATATGGGCATAAATAACTCTAGAATCAAGTATGAGCATCAAAGGGACAAATCTGAGCACTTTGGGAGCATTCTGAAGATCACAACAAATAGTAAAGCATCTCAAATCATCTATAATTAGGCCAACTTTCAGACTTGGGCACATTGCAGCAATAAAAGATGATCATCAATGGCAATAGGAGGCAGTCTTTGCAATTTTGGCTGTGAAAATGAGAAATTTGTGGGTGAAAGCAACCCTAAAATCTCATTCATATGCCTTATAGCAGCATCCACATGAGTTATGGGCACAAACAAACCTGTTTGGAAGTTGAAAAGGATATGAAGCAACCCTATTTCACCATCTTGGGCACCCTTGCGCACTTATCCATCCCCAAATAGGCGTACCTCTAAATATGGGCCAAATTGGAGGGTTAAAAGGGAGTTCTAGACATGAATAGCCCTATGAAAAGTGACTAACAATGGAAAAACTGGCTTTTAGAAATCCATTGAATATGCTAATGCTTGGATTACCAACACGAGGGATTACTCTGAAGTGCATAAGCTAGCACTTCAGAGGCATATTTCCCAGTTGTTTGTGCCAGAAATTGTTTCCAGACTACAAAGAAACAAGCCAACACAATCTCAAATATTCAATCAAGCAAAACTAGGTTTTTAAGGTTTTTGAAAGGTTTTTCTGGTTGTAAAGTTTGGTGACTAAAGGGAATACATTCATAAGCCAAATAGGAACTAAATCACAAGTAAATAAAATCAGAGATGCATAATATAATAACCATGTATCCAACAGAACATAACATTGAAGTTCATCCACAACTGACAAGCACTACAGGCATAAAGACTATAAACCAACAATGAAATTATCAATTGTGTAGCTAAACAAGCTAGAAATGAATCCAAAGCATAGACTGAAGGGTAAAATGGATCATATATCTCATAATCTGTTCATCAAATACACATGAGAGTTAAGTACTTAGCTTATCAATAAGTCCAGAGACCTCCTTAAGCCAGCCAAAAGTTGAACCCCTTGTTCTCTTTGAGACCTTCCTAAATACTGTTTTAAAAAAAATCAGTTAGAGTCTAAACCCTAACTGTTTTTAGCCTACTCATCGATAGGATAATGTCAAAATAATAATTACAAAATAAAGTATTCCTCAAAAACATAACAAGTAACTGTTTTAGCCATTAGAGGAAATTTCAATTCAAAATGGGCCTTTTAACTTTAACTCAAATTCCATGTCATCATGTGTTAGCCAATGAAATTGCTTTAAATTTGAAATACCGTATAGGTCTTAAACACTTTTTTAATATAAATTTGGGGATACGTATCATAAAAAAAATTACTTTTTTTGTTTGTATTTTTGACCTATCTCCCTGTGCTTTTACTCAAATTTCAATCAGGAGAGCTCGCTCGATGCGGAATTAAATTCTACATCCAACAAGTACCCACTTGACATACTTTTGATGGACCTCGCTACCCCAAAAATAATAAATACCCAAAAAACATGATGATGACATCATCATCACATTTTTTCATGTATTTCTTGTTTTTGGGGTAGTGGGGTCCATCAAAAGTATGTCGAGTGGGTACTCGTTAGATCCAAAATTTAATTCTGCATCCAACAAGCTCTCTCGATCAAAATTTGAGTAAAAACACAGGGAGATATGTCGAAAATACAAGCAAAAAAGTAGTTTTTTTCTTATCTTCCGCCAAAATTAATAAATATTATTTTATTAATTTTTTTTGGAGGCCCATTTTGAGTTGAAATTTCCTCTAGTGTAACAATGCTCAAAGGTCTTTAGTAGATTCTGCCAATAAAGCTATTTTATCTAAGGCTTGGGCCTTTTTCCTAGCTTTCTGCTGCTCAGTTTCCATATCTGTCATTCTTCTTGTAAGCTCCTTATTCTGTTGCTGTAGGCTTCTGACAGTCTGTTTCAATTCTGCACACTGTAAATCTGAGTTTCTTTTCCTTTTTAGGGCCTCTTTGGAGACTGCAATAAGTTCTTGGTAATGATCATTCACTTCTTCTAAGTCTTACCTGATCCTTCTATTAGCTATGATCAAACCATCATTTGTTTCTTGCATGTACTCCATTTGATGGTTCTTTGCAAATTTTCCTTTTCTAAGTCAAAATCCTTGCCTCCTGTTGTATTCTGCAGTTCACTAGGAAGCCATGGTGTTGGTCTTCTCTGGGCAGACCTGGGTTTACTTTATTGTACCAATAAAACCCCTAGCTCACTGGCCCTTTCGGCGACTGTAGAGCTCATTACTGTCTTATCCTCTTGACTGTAGAACTCCCTGTGTGTGCCAACCCTAGTCTTAGCACTAACAGTCAATTCATCTCCTTCCAACAAGTATCCTTCATCTTCAGATAAAATGGTAATTGGGCTTCGTTGTTGGACCTTAGTATTTTCTTCCTCTCCTAAAACCTTTTCTATAAAAACACTGTTCTCATCAATGAGTGCTTCTGCTAGTGTTTTATTTTGTACAGGCTGGCTATCCTTGTGAATAAATAGCAAATTTTTGTCCTCACTGTCAACTGAGGATGTTGAGATTCATAATCTCCCTTTGAAGGTTCTACCACTTCCTCAAGTTTGACACATTTTTTTATCTTTAGCTTTGAATTTTTGTCTTAATTTTCTAATTAGGGTTTGTCCCTTATCAACATGATTTTTGGTAGGCTGTCCTTCCTGGTTGTTTTGGAACCCAGACCAAAAAAGAAAGTAGTCCCAAGTCTTTCCTCCTCTTTGCAGAACAGTGCTGATAATAAGCTTTATCAATCCATGATGAAAGATGGACTGTGCAGTGTGGTCATGATGCTCTTTGATCCTGTTTGACATTTTCTACAAACTATTCAACAGGAAGAAAGGGAGATTCATCCTTGATTCACCAGCAAGGTGCTGAAGAAACCTGAAATGATACTTGAAGACAAAAGTATACCTCCCTTCACAAGTAATGTAGCTTTGTAGAACCTTGATAGGCTCTACCCATTCAGCTCTGAAATTCTGGATGAGCACTCCCTTGCTCCAATCTGGAACAATGCCAGGCAATAGATATATTTTGGCATTGAAGGTAAATGGCACCTTTTTGAACCAAAGTTCTCCTTCATTCTTGACCCCTATTGCTTTAGCCACCAAATCTACAGTTAATTTGAACTTCAGAGTATCAAATGATACTACATCCTGGTTATAACATTGAGCAAATTTATGAGAAACTTCGGTATTATATCCATCAATTCTTTTAAAGAAATTCAACCATCCAGCTTTCTCAAAGAGTTCAGCACATCCAGGAAACTTGTCTATCCAATTCAGTTCAGTGGGCTCAGCCTTGTTGGTCTTCCCACTTTTCTTCATCTGCTCTCCCAAGGCTTGATGCTGCTTCTGTGGTTTTTAGAACCTGTTAATGACCTAACAGCCTTTTTTCCTCAAGTTTTCATATTTTTGACAGTGAGTTCTCCTTTGGATTCTCCCTGGCTGTTTTTCCTTGATTTTTTAACAGTTAGTTCTATTATCAATGCAGGGAGTGTTTTGTACCGAGCTTGGCTAATTTAGGTCATACAGAGCACTAAAAACCTTTAACAGAGCTGCTACTGAACTTAACTAACAAAAAAGATGCTCATCTAAACCTTTTGACTGATCTATCACCGTTGGAAGTTTGTTGAATATATGAATTTATGTTTTCTTTAATCAATTTAACATTATAAGCCTTAATAGAAAAAACCCCAATTTAACAGGCCATGACCAAGGCACGCGGAATACCTCACTCTTGGCTTTCTGCAGGTGTTAAAAATTGATTCTTGGACTATCTGAATGTCGAATTTAACTGTCCAGGTGTCTTCAAGTCTTCAGCTTACTTCCAACTGTCGCGCTGAGACAACCCTAAATTCCTTCCTCAACTGCAAATTCTGAATTCTTAGCAATGTGTCTTCATTCCACTTCTCCACCAGCTTCGTAATTCTTAACCTGAGAACCTCTTTCCCGTCAATCCCGCCTCATTCCACTATCTGTCATGATTTGCCAAGCCCTAACTTCTGACTGCCACGATCTTTCTCATGTCATAGCCAACACCTCTTTTCATGATTATCTTTGATGAAACACGTATCAAACCTATCTACATATGTGTCTAGTCATCAAGGAGTGAAATCATTGGCCAATTTGGCGTAAAAACTGACAAATTTTGCACCCGCAATATTCTTGTAGCACGCCAGTGTAAAATTTTAACCGTTGCGCTACAAGAATAATTAAAAATCAATTTCGGTGCTTTTTGACCATTAACTCAACTTTAAAAAAGTTTTATATGGTAAACCTTGATCTTAGTGTTTATTTGTGAAACTATTAATCAACATATATCCTATAAAACCCTTCAGGACATAAGAAAAAACAAAAAAAATGAAAACCTAATGGCAAAAAATCAAAAATTCACTCTAAACCAAAAATTCCTAAAAGTAAGCAAATCAGCAAGCTTTAAACAAAAATCACAAGAAAAATATAAGACTGAAGAAAACAAATTCATGACTTAACACCAGTGGTAACCTACAACAATCTCTCTCTCTCACACACACACACACACACACACACACATAATCCATGGTGGTGAAGAGCAGACATTTCCAGATTTGCTACTTGGCACGTTTAGTAATGAAAATAATGTTTTAAATACATTTTTATCAGTCTGTAATATTTTATGATTCTAAAGCTAACCAACTGTCTAAACCACAAAGGTCATCTTATCATGTTAATTGTAAGAGGGACAAAAAAAAATCAGACACGGTGAAAATTGACATAAAATGTTCAAATAAAAAATAGAGGACATCAAAATACCTAGTACTTGCTTCAAGACCCAGAGCATAAACCATAAAATTCATGATTGTCTATTAATGGAAAACTTTTACCTAACCCAATTTACAATCAACTAAGAACCTCATGGTCGAATCATGATATTGTAGTAGTGTGCATACATCCTTCACTTGAATGATGTTAGGATTGCCAAGAACTAAAGTCATTCAAGTGAAGGATGTATGCAGACTACTCCAGACATTATATCTCTACTCATTCGATTTGCTACAAAGTGTTGTATCTTGATTAGTGCTCCTCTCTGTTTATCATTTACGTTCAACTTCACCATGAAATCAACAAGTCCAAGAAAATATTCTAGTACAATGGCTTTACAGTAATGGACAAATAATGATGTTGAGTTCTTGGAGATCTTGTAGAGTGGATGTTTTAACCTCTTCACTACTACTCTGTAGTGCATAAGCCAGCACTTCAGAGGCATTTTTC
>LPNX010481639.1:20534-41501 GCA_001517045.1 Pseudotsuga menziesii
GAAAATAATGTTATGAATACATTTATATCGGTCTGTAATATTTGTTGATTTATTCCTTTTAGCTTGTCTTGATGATGCTTGTCTTCCCATCTTAATTTTCAACCCTAAGGCAATGCTAACTTGTTTTCCCATACTAATTTTCAACCCTAAGGCAACCCTAAAGAATACAATTGATCAGCTTCACAGGAATACTAGACAAACATTCAAAGGTAACACCTCTAATCTAGGAATCTTGACTACATCCACATCACTAACCTTCAACATACTGAGAATTCAAGTCTAATATTGAAGTAGCTAATCCAAAGAAGCAATAAATAAGATAGATCAGTAATATGAGGGGATCATCCACCTCAATCATCCAAACGATGTCAATAGCAACAACACATAAAAGACTCAAGTGCTAAGGGCTAGAAAAGCTAGAAAGTGCCCTGATCAGTACATTCACCATCAGTTAATTCAGTAAACTGAAAATGACCTAAGGAAAAGGTTAATGCTTCTTTGGATAAGCTATTAGCCAAGTTTAATGTTACGGAGAGAAATTACTATGGCTTGGGGTACCACAACAGACAGCTTGACTCCAGAAATCAATCCTTTCCAATATGCAATACAATTTAAATATCTAACACTAAAGGATCAGACCTCGTGCCTTATTCCGGACGGTCAAAGTAGATCCCCATTGAGATTTCCAACTCCAGCTTGAATTGATAGATTAGTTCCTCAACAACAAGTAAACAATACAAGCATACTATATATATTAGTGTTAGATATATTCTAGCATATATAATCAACAATGTATAAGCATTTGAAATCATCACATGGATAAAATATTCATTCAAACATACATTATTGGACAGGAAAAGATATTTCTATTAATAAAAATCAGAGATTACAATGGATACAACCTCTGTCGACATGTCTGTGAATCAGAGAAACTGAATTCCCCACTTGGGCCTCCACCACCTCAATCCTCCATCTCTCGATAGCAAGCTCACAAGCAAAAGGCAAGCTTGGGAAGAACACAAAAGTGCTCCAAGGGACAAAGGGATGCAGACTCAAGCATAAGTTCCAGCAACAATGGACTATAGTTTCTTTGCTCTCAATTCTCTCATATGCCTTCAATGTACCATAGAGTTCCTTATATAGCTTTTCAAAGGGGTAATGAAAGGTCAAATCCGAGCTATCTCAAGGCATAGGGAAGGCCAGGAGTCAAGTGAGTCGGATCCATGTCAAGGAAAACTCCAAAAGGATTTGGATTATGCACACATCCATATGTATGCAGTTTTAGGGGTCAAACCTGCGTATATACGCGATTAAGGGTTTAAAAGTCATGTGTATCATTTTTTACATGTTTTTAGGGATGTTGAAGGAAACATCAAAGGACAAAAAATGGTCCAAGGGGTCTAAGGAGTCTGCAGAGGGATAGGGGAAGGCCATACAAGTGTGATTCACCTGCAGTGGTAAAATCAGCAATAACAGATGCCCCCTAATGTGTGAGGTCAGAGGGGTCATACGATGGCCGAAATACATTATAAGTCCATCCCAGAAGTGGAGTGATGAAGAATCCCAAATGGAAGACCAGCCACCCAATCAACATAGTACAATGATACAACTCTGCACATACTACAAATACATATAGCAGTCCCAGATACATAAGAGTACAATGGCCATGAATAAGCATGATACAAGATATCACATAAGTGGTCATTGCCACGTACAATATACATAGATCAGAATCTCCATGATGAATATATACAAAGGACCATGATCTCCATAATGGATGAAGATATAGAATGGATCAAGATCTCCATAATGCCTGGAAATGTCTGACACATACTAGAATCAAGTCATGAGAGCTGAAATATCATGAACACTAGAACGATCAAGGAGGTAGAATATAAGAGATGCCACCAATCTGGAAGGTCTTCTACACAAACCGATATGAGTACATGTCCTACTATGTGAATAGAGGTGTCGAGGTTGAACACAGTAGTCCATCGTCTGATTACCGGTCATTGATGTATACCGTTAACAGATGCGAGATCACCCACCAATAATGAAAATGGGAATCAAGGTACTAGAGTGCAAACTAACAAGTGTGAATAAATGTTTTGAGGTCAAACACTTGAGAGGATCCATCGATCAGGGGACATTGATGTATTCCCAAAGACTGTCTATGGCGAGAGAACCTGCCACTGATGACTGCAAGTCTCAAGGCACTCAAAATGACTATAGATTCCAATCCCAGAATAAATGATCTGAAGTCGATGGGATGAAATCCGCTGGAAGGAGGGAATTAAGGCATCCCCCATCATCCAACATGAGGTACTCAGCAAACATGTATAATGTGGAAGGACTTGATCATAAGGTGAATGAACCAATAACTGTACCGAGAATGGCCGACATGCAAAGTCAAGATAACTGAGGAATGGCCGACTCAGGTTTCAACTTCCTTCGAAGAAGAGCATGACAACGAATGGTGAATAAAGGCAGCATAGACTCAATATACAAACTGGGACATCTCTGTGACATAGGAGGCATCGACAGAGGCTCCATGGGGACTGGAAACTTAACCAGTCCATGGAGATAAACTCAGATAAATGAGTACAACTCCTAAAGTCAAACTATAAACCAAACCAATGGATGTGATATATAGCGCTCTGTTCGAAGGCGACACGAATCGACAGTTGCCAAAGATAACATCTTTCCTTGTTCGGCTTTTTGGTTTTTTGATTTTTTTGGACTTTTTCAAATATTTAAAAAACTTGAAAAAAATAAAACTGCTTTATAGTTACAGACTAGGAGGAGATGAGTGTCATAGGGGAAAACAAACTAGTTCCAATCAGTGGAACATACCTATACTCAATGCAAGGACACATGTGTAGGATATTGACACTCGGGGGAAAATCCCCTCTAGGTAAAGAAGGGAATCAAGCTGCAAAGGGTATATAAAATGGCTCTGCATGGCTAGAATGAGACAAGCTCAAGCTATATGGCTGAAGTGCAATGTCAGGGAAGCCGGCATAAAGCTCAATAAGGCAGGAAAATCACATGCTAATGCAATTACAACTTCACATAAGGGAGTCCCGGGGAAATGGCCAACATAAAGTTCAAGAGGAGTATGAAGCTCTTGCTCAAGGAAATGGCGGGACTAAAAGGGACTCTCAGACCTAAGAGAGGACTCATGGCATGGGTACCAAATGCAAAAGGGAGATAACTAGGATACCCATGTATACGAAAGCTCTACCATTCACATAATATCACTTCTAATAGCACCATGAAGGTTCCTTAATACCATGGAATGGGTTCATACCTAAGGTTAAAATGAAACAGTGATAAGGTCATGCAAAAATGCAAGAGGATGTGAAATCCTAACCTATATGCCATTTTAGACATGATACCTGTGATAGGAACGAAAGGGTCGAAACCACGAAGAGAGTGTAGAAAAATGGGACCCTACATGACAACCATATTAGTCCAAAACAACCCAAAATAGTCAATAAATAATCCAAGCTATAGGATATAGCGAGGAATGATCATGACAAATGCACCCAAAGGAAACAATGCGGTGAAGGATAGGACATAAAAAGGAAAGTAAGGTGTAGACCCAACATTCATGCATCCACCACCACCCCCATGAGGGTGACCACCAATGTAAATACCGAGCGAAGGGAGTCAACATCCTCCACAAATGGAGTAGAGGGAAGAATGTGACCACTTCAAATCTATGAGCAGGGTAAGGGGCTGTGATGTCCCCAAGTCTAACACCAGGTTCCATACTAGGACCAAGACGGGTGATAGGATACCAGGCATACTGAAAATAAAAGGACCCAAACTCAAGAGAGCATAAATATACTCAAGTAACCACGATCCCAAAGGCCAACTAGCGCACAAAGAGCACACTCCTAATAAAATCTACAGCCAAAATACAAGCAAACCAAGGGGAGGATATGTGAGCTCCCGAATGCAGCAGGTATGTCTCGCCTGGGAGAGGATCAAAACTCCCATACACTACAAGTGGAGGTACGTAACCAATTATCATGGCCCTCAGCTTCAACGCATAAATCGAATGTGTTTTTCAACCTCTACCTAGCCAGGACACTCACAGAATAACCTTTGCAAGTACCCCCTCAATAATCTAGGTAAGGTAACTAAGGTGACCTCAATATAATCAATGCTTAGGCGGATAGTCGTAGGCGGGATTGACTGTATGGGCAGGGTAGCAAAGCCTGAAACTCTAGAAAGAGCCCCCATATATGAATACAATTCTGGAAATATCTCCAGTGCTACTCAGTTATGACTAGGGGTCATCCCAATCAATAACCACTCACACTGCCTCATGCTTAACTCCCTTGTAAGAGGAGCATCTTGAGAAACACTAATTATACCAAGGATTTCACTATCTCACCTGGACAGACACCTACTTGTTGTTGTTTAGTGGTCTTGGAGAATTTACTCACAATGAAATATTCCAAGACCCTAAAACCTAATCTTGTTGGTGAACCCTATCAAATAAAATAGTATAGTTCATTTTAATTTAAGCGTTGATTTTAATTGGCTGTAATTACTCAAAGGTAAATGATTGTGCAACTAATGAAGTTATGACTCAGCAGTGAAGTAAATATGCACACCATAACAAACAATGCTAAGTGCAATCTTGTCAAATGAAAAATAGGGTATGCCACTACATGAGATGCATAAATATATATTCCTTTCCGAATGCCAATGCAATCCTTCCTATATGAAATCCTAAACACAACTCTCATCCAAGCAATCCAATGCAAGTACCTCCTCAAATCCATATCTAAGATGCAACTAAGAGTGCAACTACCTTGTATTTTTCAATATAAAAGAACGAAAAATGCAATAAAAGCCATCTAAAACTCTCAGTCTCTGCAACAAGT
The DNA here is from genome assembly GCA_001517045.1 of Pseudotsuga menziesii. Classification (NCBI taxonomy): domain Eukaryota; kingdom Viridiplantae; phylum Streptophyta; class Pinopsida; order Pinales; family Pinaceae; genus Pseudotsuga; species Pseudotsuga menziesii. The sequence continues at coordinate 25,436 of LPNX010481639.1, forward strand.
ATAAAAGACAAGCCCATCAAGACACCGAGACAAAAAAGAGTAATGCACTAATGAAAAAAAAAGGGATAAATGACTGAAACTACTTCAAATAAAAATCAATGAAAAAGCGGTCTCTGGTCACAGAAGAAGCAACCAACAGACAACATCAGACCCAAGGAAGACCCAACCACACTCACAACCCACCCAACAACTTCCCACAACATCAAACTCACCAAAAGGGAGGATGTACATGACTGTTTAAAGAACAACTGCATATATATGTGACTTTTGGCCAAAAACCTGCATGTATACGTGGATTTTGGCCAAAAACCTGGATGTATACGTGAATTTTGGCCAAAAATCCGCGTATGTATGCGACTTTTGGCCAAAAACCTGTGTATACAGAGAAGGAAGTGGTAAAAAGTAGGCCAAGGGTCAAACCAATAAAGGGGAGTGTCAATGGCTGAACATACTATAAAATGCAACATAGGAACAAGGAGAAACAAAGAGCAAGGCAATAATATCAAGCCCATTGTGCCCGCCAACCCCCAAATAAAAACAAGGAACATCCCCAGCAGAGTCGCCACTTCTGTTACGGAGAGAAATTCCTATGGCTTGGGGTACCACAACAGACAGCTTGACTCCATAAATCAATCCTTTCCAATATGCAATAGAAATTAAATATCTAACACTTAAGGATCAGAACTTGTGCCTTATTCCGGATGGTCGAAGTAGATCCCCATTAAGCTTTCCAACTCCAGCTTGAATTGATAGATTACTTCCTCAACAACAAATAAACAATACAAGCATACTATATATATTGGTGTTAGATCTATTCTAGCATATATAATCAACAATGTATAAGCATTTGAAATCATCCCATGGATAAAATATTCATTCAAACATACATTATTGGATAGGAAAAGATATTTCTATTAATAAAAATCATAGATTACAATGGATACAACCTCTGTCGGCATGTCTGCGAATCAGAGAAACTGAATCCCCCACTTGGACCTCCACCACCTCAATCCTCCATCTCTCGATAGCAAGCTCACAAGCAAAAGGCAGGATTGGGAAGAACACAAAAGTGCTCTAAGGGACAAAGGGATGCAGACTCAAGCATAAGTTCCAGCAACAATGGACTATAGTTTCTTTGCTCTCAATTCTCTCATATGCCTTCAATGTACCATAGAGTTCCTTATATAGCTTTTCAAAGGGGTAATGAAAGGTCGAATCCGAGCGATATCAAGGCATAGGGAAGGCCAAGAGTCAAGTGAGTTGGATCCATGTCAAGGAAAACTCCAAAAGGATTTGGATTATGCACACATCCCGATGTACACGGTTTTAGGGGTCAAACCCGCTTATATACGCGATTAAGGGTTTAAAAGTCGCGTGTATCATTTTTTACATGTTTTTAGGGATGGTCGAGGAAACATCAAAGGACAAAAACTGGTCCAAGGGGTCCAAGGAGTCTACAGAGAGACAGGGGAAGTCCATACAAGTGTGATTCACCTGGAGTGGTAAATTCAACTATAACACTAGAAAAGATGGAAAGTGCCATGATCAGTACATTCACCATCCGTGAATTCAGTAAACTGAAAATGACCTGAGGCCAAGGTTAATGCTTCTTTGGATAAGCTATCGGCCTTAGTATTGTGTTCTTTGAATATGTGAATTGCTTTTAGCTAGATGAAGTAAGGTTCCATATCACGGATACGTTGACACCAACCATCAAGTGCAAGTAAATTTAGTGTTGATATTCTATTGAACCAACTAATGATGGCTATGGAGTCACCATGAATGTGCAGAGTGGGAAGGACCATGGATTTAGCACAATAAAGGAGAGTCCATAAAGAAAGTAGTTCAAATCTAGTGCTTGTACTCAGACCAACACCCAATTTGAAGAAAAAATAGTGGTCCTGGGTGATCAAAAGATGAACACATATACCTCTAATTTGATTGGATGAAGCCCCCATCAAAGAAGATGTAGGTACAATTATCGAAATAGGTTATTTAGTCAAACTCATTACTTGTTACAGAGAGAAATTCCTATGGCTTGGGGTACCACAATAGACAGCTATGACTCCAGAAATCAATCTTTCCCAATATGCAATAGAAATAAAATGTCTACCATGAAAGGATCAGACCTCATACCTTATTCCGGACGGTGGAAGTAGATCCCCATTGAGCTTTCCAATCTTCAGTTTGAATTGATATAACACTTCCTCAACAACAAGTAAACAATACAAGCATACTATATATCATGGTGTTAGATCTATTCTAGCATATATAATCAATAATGTAAAAGCATTTGACATATTCCAATGGATACAATATTCAATCAAATACACATCATTGGACAAGGAAAGATAGTTCTTATTAATATAAATCAGAGATTACAAGATAGATACAACCTCTGACGGCATGTTTGCGAACCGGAGAAACTGAATCCCCCACATGGGCCTCCACCACCTCAATCCTCCATCTCTCGATAGCAAGCTCACTAGCAAATGCAAGCTTGGGAAGAACACAAAAGTGCTCCAAAGGGACAAAGGGATGCAGACTCAAGTATAGTTCTGCCAACAATGGAGTATAGTTTCGTTGCTTTAAGCTCTCTCTATGCCTTCAATGTACCAAGGGGTTCCTTATATAGCTTCACAAGGGATAATGAAGGGTCGAATCCGAGCGATCTCAAGGCATATGGAAGGCCAGGAGTCGAATGAGTCGGATCCAAGTCAAGGAAAACTCCAAAAGGATTTGGACTATGCACACATCCCGATGTATGTGGTTATAGGAGTCAAACCTGTGTATGTACACGGTTATCAGGTAAAAAGCCACGTATATCATTTTTTATATAGTTTTAGGGATGATCAAGGTAACATCAAAGGATAAAATATGGTCCATGGGGTCTAAAGAGTCTACAGCGGGAAAGGGGAAGGCCATACAAAGTGTGATTCACCTGGAGTGGTGAAATCCGCTATAACAGATGCCCCCTAATGTGTGAGGTCAGAGGGGTCATACGATGGCCGAAATACATCATAAGTCCATCCCATAAGTGGAGTGATGAAGGATCCCAAATGGAAGACCAGTCACCCAATCATCATAGTACAATGATACAACTCTGCATATAAATGCAAGTACATATAGCAGTCCCGGATACATAAGAGTACAATGGCCGTGAATAGGCATAATACATGATATCACATATGTGGTCATCGCCACGTACAATATACATAGATCAGAATCTCCATGATGAAGATATACCAAGGACCATGATCTCCAAAATGGATGAAGATATACAATAGATCAAGATCTCCATAGTGGCTGGAAATGTCTGACATACACTGGAATCAAGTCACTAGAGCTGAAATCTCATGAACACTGGCACGATCAAGGAGGTAGCATATAAGAGATGCCACCAGTCTTGAAGGTCTTCTACACAAACCGCTACGAGTGCATGTCCTACTATGTGAATAGAGGTGTTGAGGTCGAACATAGTAGTCCATCATCTGATTACCGGTCATTGATGTATACCATTAACAGACGCGGGATTACCCACCGATAATGATAATGAGAATCAAGGTACTAGAGTGCAAACTAACAAGTGTGAATAGATGTGTTGAGGTCGAACACTTGAGAGAATATTCCATCAATAAGGGGAGGGAATGATGGGGGATGCCTTAATTCCCTCCTTCCAGCGGATTTCATCCCATCGAATTCAGATAATTTATTGATGACACAAGAGGCATCAACAAAGACTCCATAAGGGCTGGAAGCTTAACCAGTCGGTGGAGATAAACTCAGATAAATGAGTACAGATCCTAAGTCAAACTATAACCCAACCAATGGATGTGATATACAGTGCTCTGTTCGAAGGTGACACGACTCGACAGCTGCCAAAGATAACATATTTCCTTGTCCGGCTTTTTTGTTTTTTGATTTTTTTGTACTTTTTCAGTTATTTGAAAAGCTTGAAAAAGAATAAACTAAATTTATAGTTACAAACTAGGAGGAGACGAGTGTCATCAGGGAAAACAAACTAGTTCCAAGCAGTGGAACATACCTATCCTCAATGCAAGGATACATGTCTAGGATATCGACACTCAGGGGAAAGTCCCCTCCCAGTAAAAAGGGAATCAAGCTGCGAAGGATATAAAAATGGTTTTGCATGGCTAGACATGAGACAAGCTCGGGCTACATGGCTGAAACGCAATGTCAGGGGAGCCGGCATAAAGCTCAATAAGGCAGGAAAAGCTCATGATAATGCATTCACAATTTGACATAAGGGGAGTCCGGGGGGAAACAGACCAACATAAGATCAAGAGGAGTATGAGGCTCTTGCGAAATGTCATGGCATTACTATACAACGGACTCCCACACCCTAAAGGAGAAAATGTCGACATGGGCACCAAATGCAAAGAAGGCGCTAACTAGGGTACCAATGTAAGGTAAAGCTCTACCACTCTTATCATGCCACTTCTATAGCAGCAAGAAGGTTCCATGACATAATAGAGTGGGTTCGTACCTAAGGTCATGGTGACATGGTCATAAGGTCATGAAAAATGCAAACGGTGGTGAACCTAACCTATATGCCAATGTAGATGTTATACCTGATATCAGTAAGAACAGGTCAATCCAAAGGATGAAACGACATTGAAAATGGTCTTCTACATCACACATAACGTCAGAAACGGTCCAAAATGGTTAGAAACTGTCAAAACTATAGGAAAGGGGATAAAAATTTTCAAATATTTCAAAATTTTTCTATGAATAGTAAAAAATATAAATCATTTGAAACTTTTACCCATTGGAGCTCTCATATTCAACTGCGAATTCCAGGCGATCCATCCGGTGGAATTCACAACCGTTTCTTCCAAGTAGTTACTCATGCTCTCCTCATGCATTTCAATATAATTTTTGTTGATTTTCATGGTAAAATGAGGTAGTTCAGTCCAATTCTACATGAGCGCTGCGGCCCACGCGGATATCAAATATTTTTCCGTGTATAGGGTTGGCTATACGCGGAAAAGGGGATAGAAACCGCGTACATACGCAGCTGTTTACAAAACAGTCGCGTATCACACCGCGCAAATGAAATTACAAGAAACTAATGGACAAACTGGCAATTTCGCATGCAGGATGGTGCTAGAATGGAGAGAGCGCGAGCATGGTGAGGTAGAGGAAGCTATAAAGGCCGATTTGATGTCTCAACAAGCTCTTAGAAGATGCAGACTCTACAAGTTTTATTGCCTTGGTGGCTTGAGGGCCAAACCAAGACTGCTAGAGATGATGGTAAACTATTGGGATCCAGACTCAGAGTCCTTTAGGATAGATGGGATGTCTCTCAATATATAGGTGGAAGACATATACTTCATCACAGGTCTATCTAGATGAGGGGAGGTGGTGAACCTTCGTTCCCGAGGTGGGCCAGGCAGTGTGCTTACTATCGATGAGTACATAGCTATGTACTACTACCCAGATACTGAGAAGGTGGGAAGTCAAGTCCCCACCAATGCTATACAGGTGCTGGGCCTAAAGGCCATACTACTGACGCTGGGCAGGATAGCAGGCTTAGCCTCACTCCATCAGGCCTCGTGGCCACTGATGTACTATGCGGTGGAGTGTATGAGACCGACCATATACGACTGGAGTACTATGCTACTGAGCAACATGAAACACCAGCTTAGTGAGTGTAAGGCAGGTAGGATACGGAACTTCGGGTTCAGCAGCATATTGAGCACGTTTTTCTTCGAGCGTGTTCCAGGATTGAGCCCTAGAGTGGACGTTCCTCTCCACGGGGTTCGAGATCCGGCCCAACGACGTTGGGAAGATGCTATGCACATACTGGGGGGTGGTAGGGTGGCCAACCCATATCCAGCTGACTTATTTCCATGGTGGCGGCGACAGATTGTTGCCATAGATGACTACCCCTGTGGAGGGATAGATTTTTGGGGATATCCAGACATGCCATTGCCACCAGGATCGCCATATGCAGAGATAGGAACCGAATCTCGACTCTCACTCTTTTTAAAGTTTTTAAAGTTATTTAATTTTTTTGTATTTTCTTGATTATATGGAATCAAAAAGACATGTTTTTGCATGACAACACATAGTGACATCTACCATTCATGTGCAGATGTGGGACCACGATGACTAGAGGGATTCCCATGTCATAGACGGAGGGGAAGAGGGGATGACATCACAGGTGCGGATGCAGAGTGGACACTCCAGGGCATTCATACCAACTTCATGCGACTGACTCACATGGTTCCCATGGCGCAAGTAGAGGACTTGCCTGAGGCCATGCAGCGATAGGTGGTGGGTGTGCCACGCACATGGGTCCATTTAATCCGATGGCTAGCTAGAGCCGTAGTGATGTATCATGATCACAATCTTCACCCTCCACAGGACTAGATACCTAGGAGTATATATGTTTTGTACGACCGTGTATTATATGATGGAAGCTTTGAAAGCTCCACTTTTGTATATGACACTATGTATTACCACATTTTTGATATATATAAATTTTTTTATGGTGATCGGTTTATTTATTTACATGTGCAAAAATGTTTATGATTAATTTATTATGAATGAAACAAATGCCAATCTAACACGTAGTTATCATATGAGTCAGCAACTTGATTATCATTTCTTGGAATGTGTATATATGTAATACAGTCAAATTGTCGTTCTAACAATCTCACACGTAAGAATCTTCTCAATAACATCGGATCTCTAACATGGTGCAAACCATTGAGCTGTGACACTACTAACTCTGAATCAATATGTACCTCAATAGATAGAATTCCATGTGAAATGGAATCCCGTAGAAGCTCGATAATGACACTATATTCAACAACATTGTTGGAAGATGGTCGTAGACATACACCTCCTGAAGACAGTACCTGACCCATAGGAGTAGAAATCACCCAAGCTTGACTGAGTGTTGAGTGTGATAGCTTGCACCATCCGTGAATCCTATGTAGGTGGAAGATTCCATTGACATCTGCCACAAGAAATGAAAACTAATCACAAACCCGATCACGATAAGAAAAATACCTAACTATGCAAAGTTGTACAATAATATACAACAAGCAGCCTTGGCTAAAGATCATGCATAGTATTTTTTGAGATAGAGCCCATTTCTAGGCTCTGCCAAAACTGTGCCTTCGTAATTGACTAACTCATAGGCACCCTTCTCTAAGACATGCTTGACCACGTAAGGACCACGCCACATAGGATTAAATTTCCCTTCCCCTAAGGGTTCTTTCGATTGATCCCACAAAAGGACCAAGTCTCCTTCACTAAACACTCTTGGATGGACAGAATTGTCGTATTGGACCTTAACGCGATGTTTATTAACCTCTAGAGCCACCAAGCCATCTTGACACTGCTCATCAAGTTGCTCGAGGTGGACCAAACGCTCCTCCAAAGGTGAAGTGTCTGGTAAGAGTTCCACAGCTAGCTTCAACGAAGGAATCTCGCATTCAACTGGCAATATCGACTCCACTCCATGCACAAGTTGATATGGAGAAAAAACAGTGGCAGTCTTAACCACGGTTCAATATGCCCACAAAGTAGGGTACAACATAATATGGCAATTTGTCTTGCTCTATGCGATGGTTTGTTGGAGAATGGAATTAAGTGATTTATTCACTGCTTCTACCTATCCATTCGCTTAGGGGTAGTAAGAAAGAGGAGTGCTCTTTCTTATACCCTAACTTGGATGCCAACTCTTACATCATACGGTTCTGAAAGTGTGAGCCATGGTCAGTGACAAGCTCTTTCGGAATCCCGAACCGAGTAATGATTTGGTTGAATACGAAGTGAGCGGATGTCTCACCGTCGGATTTTACTATAGGCATTGCCTCAGCCCATTTCATGAAATAATCCACATCCATTATAATATGATGGTGCCCCCCAGCCAAAGCTGGGCTGCAATCCATAAAATCGAACCCCCACTTGGTGAAGGGACCGACGGTGATAATGGGATGTAATGGGGCAGGCTTCAAGTGCATATTTCATGCAAACACCTGGCAAGGGTGGCACCTCCTGACCGCATCAACACAATCTTTAAAGATCAACAGCCAGAAATAACCCGCTCTGAAAATATTTTGAGCTGTAGAAAGCCCAGATAAATGACCACCACATGACCCTTCGTGGCAATCATTCAGCACAACCTCAGACTCTTCATGAGTTAAACAACGTCGTAAAATGGAATCTACCCCACGTCGGTACAAAGTATTGTCCACTATAAGGTAGTTCTTAGAGATGTGATGTAATCGTCATTGTTCATCTCGCAAGAGGTGAGTAGGGGTCCTCTGTGTTTGCAGATATACTATGATATCTCCATACCATGGGTCAGACATTGATATTAAGAAGATGTGTTCATCTACAAATGTATCTTCACAAACCGACTCCTCGGCCTCGCTCGGGAAATCCGATATAAGCTCTGCAAAAATTAACGATTTGTTCGACTTTGCCGAAACAAATTCGAGATCGAACTCTTGCAAGATGAAAATCCATTTATTATACTTTCCCCCAATCATCCTTCATGTGAGGACGAACTGAAATGGATTGACATGGGCCACAACTGAGGTCTAGCGAAGGAGGATATAATATCTTAAACGCTGAACCGCATGTACGATCGCTAAAGCAAGCTTCTTGACATGAGAATAACAAATCTCTGCGTCAATAAGGTTTCGACTCAGATAATATATGACATGCTCCTGGAGGTCCTCATCCTCCTTAACCAATACCATACCAATCGTCTCTAAAGACGCAGCGACATACAATAGGAAATCACGGCTATAATCTGGAGGACTAATCACCGGGGCCGATGCTAGGGCTCTCTTAAGTGCATCGAAGGACTCTTGGGCTCACTCATCCCATTCAAAGGGAGTATCCTTCTTCAAGAGACGCATGAAGCCTCTAGTCAAATTGGCAAAATTGACCACAAATCTTCGCAAGAAGTTTTCCATACCTTGCAAACACTAAAGATGACGAATATTCTTCAGGGGAGACAACTGAAGTATTGCCTCAACCTTTAAGGGATCGACTCTTATGCCCTCCTTTGAAACGATGAATCCTAACAAACAACCTGACTTCACACAAAAGATGCACTTATGAGGATTTAATCAAACCGAATAGTGTCGGCATCTTTCGAAGACCAATCTCAAGTGATATGAATGACGCATTCTCATACAAGAATGGGCAGCGAGGTCATCCAAAAATAATTCAATAATAGACTTGATATCGTGGAAAATCAACGTTATTTCCCGCTGAAATGTAGCTCCTACATTTTTAAGGCCGAAAGGCATATTCCAGTATGCAAATGTTCCCCAAGGACAAATAAATGCAGTCTTGTGTTGGTCCTCAGGTTTAATTTGGATCTGATTATACCCGGAAAATCCGTCCATCAAGGAGAACACCTCTCTACCCGCACACTCATCCAAAATCTGATCTATAAATGGTGTGGGGAAGTTATCCTTAGGACAGGAACGATTTAAATCATGGAAATCAGTGCATATTCAGATCACTCCCTGCTTCTTATCCACTGGAACGGGGTTTGAAACTCACTCTGTCAAGGGAATGGGATAGATGTAACCAGCTTTCAACAGTTTCTCTATCTCTGCCTTAATGGCGGGTGCTTTCCTAAGATTCATGGCCATAAACATTGTCGAACAGGCTTAGCGTTGGGGTAAGTCTTAATCTCATGTTCGACAATCCGAGGGTCAATACCTGGCATCTCATCATAAGACCAAGCAAAAACATCACAGAATTCCTTGAATAGCTCGGTATATTCAAGAATCTCAGCTTGGGAGCAATCTGCCCCAATATAAACATTCTCAATGGTGCCAGGATTTAGAGATATGTTGATAGAAATCGTGGAAGATATGTTCTCCATGTTCCCATCAGCCATCTAACCAGGAGAGCTTAATGGAATCATGGGACTACCAACTCTCTGACTAAGAATCTCCCTATAATCCTCATGCTAAAAACGGTCAAGCGGTGGAAGTAAATATGATTTATGATGAAGTTCCTCCCATGGTGGCTCAACACCCGACATAGCCTCGATGATCGCTTCATTGGAAGGAAAAACTGTATCCAGGCAGTCGTGGGCATGAGAAGACTGTACTGCCCATGCGGGCAGCACATAAGAGTCTTCCTCCTCTGTCCACGAAGAGGAAGAACAAGGCTCTGCAACATCCATAAGATTGGCTTGATAAGCTATCATGGTTGCAGGAAGTGGCACGTTGGTCTTGACAGGCTCACGCGAAATACTCAGTGTAGGAAGAATCCAAGGATCTTCCATATGAGTCATGCAAAAAGACACTAAGGTCATAGAATTCGAAGCCTTATCGAAACTAAATCCTATCATGAGGACCGATGCAGGAAAACTAAAGCTTCCCATAAGGGATGGATACATGCCTACACCCACACTCCCAGTTTCCAGCTAAGAGTGCTCAATGACCGGAACCGAAGTTCCTGAAGATGCAGTCACAGGGGAATTCTTGAATGCCATTTGATCAATCGTTACAATCTTCCCGTTATGTGGAAAGCATACAACACAAAACAAGGAAGAAGCAACGGCTTCCATACTATACATCCAGTTCCGACCCAGCAAGAGATTGTAGTCGATGGGTGCATCAACCACCTCAACCTCTATCGCAACAGTCTTCCCTCCCAAATAGACTTTAAGGGAAGGAATGATGTCGTGTGGCCTAAAATATCTCCCATCAAAAGCATTTAACATAGTCGCTGACTTCGACAACTCAAGAGAACCAAGACCCTTCCAACAAGACAAAGACATCACAGATGCAGCAGCACCCTCGTCAATCATAGTGCGCTTGATGATCATATTAAGACATTCTACGTGTACCAAAAGCGACACATAGTAGGGCAAGCAAGGATTATGACTTGTAGTTTCAAATTTGATCATTGAGGAAGAATCGTCACCGTTCACACCAAGAGCAGAAAGAAAAGCATTCCTTTGTGAAGGACAACTCTGAAGCACTTCCAATGCAGACATCGCACAAGGAGTATGGCCCAAATCCTCGACAACTGAATAATTCTGGGTGACTCGGGAATTTGGATTATGCCTCGAGAACTTAAGTACCCCCTTAGGAATGTGAGGTGTAGCCTCAGGTTTGTCTGCAGGTTTCTCAATGTGCAAAGGAGTTCCTGGTGGATTGGGTTCTTTGCGTGGGTTGGGTTGTGACGATCCATAATCTTTCGCATGAGTCACAACCTTAGCAGCAAGGACCATGTTAATGCACCCACGAGCACTAGCCTTTGGTGGATCATTCTCACTAGATTTCTCCTGGGACTTCGAGTTCATATTCTGGTTACGCGGTAAAGGGTTCGTTAGCACAGCTGTTAAGAGTCTCGAAGCTTCATCAATTCGAGGGCACAAGTAAGTGAGGTGATCATCCTTACATAGCTTGCAAGGGAACTTAACCTTACATTTCACTTGCTTGTCCCCACCAGCATTTTGACCGTTCTTGTCATGATTGGAAGCATTCTCATTCTTATTCCCACCCTTTCGATTATTATTCTTACCCTTTTTCTTATTCCGTCTGGGTTGCTGGTTACCCTTCTGGTCCAATGATTGCATAGAAATTACACTCGTCGTTTGGGTGGGTTGAGACGAAGTTGTAGCTTGTCCCGAAGCAGATTGGTTGAGCAACAATTGACTAACTTGTTTTGTAACCGAATCTGCAGGTTTCGCACTTGCACAACCCACAATTCCATTGGCATGTGGTCCAGGTTTGACCTTGGGATCGAAACTAGAACAAGGAGTGTTGGGAATAATCTCATACAACAAACCGGACTGAGCATAAATCAAGTCCAGTTCCTATGCCCTAAAGATTGCTTGTTTTTCATTCTGCATTCCGGATGTGTAAACATCCTTCGCGATATACAGCAATAAAGACTTGAGGAACCACTCGAGAAGGAACTCCAGCGGTATAAAGGCTTTAATTAATCTCTCCCGTCTACACCACTGCTGAATATGATCAGAAGAATGGGTGGCTTTATCTTGCCGAAATGTCGACAAGAGTTCAGTACCAACGTCATAGCGCACTGGTAGCTGGAAGTGATTAAGAAAAGTCATCACAAGATCATCGAACAAGGTAAAAGCTCCCTTTGGTAACTCTATATACCATTTCGCTGCAAGCCCTATGAGGGTGCGTTGAAATAGTCGCAAGCGGACTGAGTCCTGATGTAACGAATTCGAAGAGCACCAAAGGTGAAACGTGGTAACATGTTCGCTTGGATCCTCTCTTGATTTGCCTTCGAACTTAGGTATGTCCGAAGGAAGCTTGGTAGGGACAGCCGGCCAAGCTGGGTCATGAGCCACGGGATCGTTCATAAGTCTTGATAAGTCAGGAAGGTTAAGCATCGCGAGGAAAGGGAGCTTAGCATGATGAGGTTGATGGACCGCTCCTTGGTTCACATAGGTTTGAGCACCACCATGGCCTTGGCCATAGTGTCCTCCTCCTGTTTGACCTGTATGAGGTGACGTGGAAGTACCATAGTAAGGTGGAACTTGACTAGTAGGAGCTACAAATCCATAATTAGGAGAGTAAGCAGGTTGTTGATACCTGCCTTCGTAAGGTGAAGAGACCTGTCCATACTGCAGACTGTAATAAGGTCCATAGGTCATCGTATGCGATGTCCCATGGGACACTCCGTAAGTAGGAAGATAAGCTCCAAAAGGAGGAACATACATACCCGAAGTAGGTATATATGCCCTGGATGTAACAAGCTAACCACTAGAAGGGTGAATATAACCTCCCGAAGCAGCGGGTGGTATATGAACTTGAGACACAATCGGCCTAGTAACCGCAGTACGGACCTGACTCGTAGCCATATATCGACTCGAAGGACCACGTGGATAAGGTGGAGGATGTACATTTGAAGAACTCAGAACTGAGGACGAAGGAATATCCATAATAAGATATGTACTAGTGCCTATCATCACTCGTCTCAGACCTGGTATCCGAATCGGATCACTAACCCTAGACCTAGGAGGTGGATAAGATGTAGCTTCCACCACTGGGATGGAAGGTGCAATGTGACTAGTACTCCCAAACCTCTCCACAAGGTAAGGAATGGGATTGCCCCCAGGCATAGTGCTAGGCTCAAAGTTAGATTCGACATGAAATGTCAAATCGTGCATAGGAAAACCAGTCGTATCATAACTACCGTAGCTAGTGCTGGCAGGTTGAAAGTGAGTCTCGGCATCTTCCGGCATTCCATACCGGTAAAATGTAAATGGGGAATCAGCCCTAGGGTGAGTAGGTCTATCATGCAAAGATCCTATCTGGTAAATCACGGGACTGAACTCAGCTAGGTCAGGTGAAGGATCGTATGTAGGAGTAAGTTCCCCATCGTCAATATGAACGGGAGGAGGTGGCTCAGGAATATTCTCTGAATGATCCTCCATGGTGTGTGAATCAGTGTGTGACATAGTCCACCTAGAATATCTAGGTCCCTCTCCCAAAGGAAGAGGAGAAGTGGAAGGCGGAAGTCCTACTAACTGACGAGAACGGCATGGAACCTCACTCGAATCCACAATGACTCAACAAAAAGCAAAGACTCTCTATTTACGTAGAACCTAGGCCAACTAGCATGCACAGAGCAATCACTAATAAAATCTAAAGCCGAATGCAAGCAAACAAGGGCTCGATAAGTGAGCTCCCGAATGAAGCAGGTATGTCTCGCCTAAGAGAGGCCTGAGACTCCCATACACAACAAGCAGAGGTATGTAACCAATTATTGTGGCCCTCAGCTTCAACGCGTAAAGTGACTGTGCTGTCCGACCCCAACCTAGCCGGGACACATGCAGAATAACCTCTACATGTACCCCCTCGATATCCTAGGTAAGGTCACTAAGTTCACCTCAATATAATCAAATCTCAGGCGGAAAGTCACAGGCGGGATTGACCGTATGGGAAGGGTAGCAAAGCCCGAAACTCCCGAAAGAGTCCCCAGATACGAATACAATCCTGGCAATATCGCTGGTGCTACTCAGTTATGACTAGGGGTCATCCCAATCAATAACCACTCACACTTCCTCGTGCTTGACTCCCATTTGAGAGGAGGATCCTGAGAACGATGGTTATACCAAGGATTTCACACACTCCTTGGATAGACACCTAAATGGTGTTGTTTAGTGATCTTGGAGAATTAACTTACAATGAACTATTCCAAGATCCTAAAACCTAAGCTTGTTGGTGCACCCTAGAAAAGAAAGAGTGTAATTCATTTTAATTAGCATTGATTTTAGTTAGCTTTATTACTCAAAAATAGGATATGGTCGTGCAACTAGTGGTGTTATGACGCAACAAGAAGTAAAATGCACACCATAACAATCAATGCAAATGCATTGTGTCCATGTAAACAGGGTATGCGTACTACATGAAATGCACAATTCTTCTTCAAATGATGAATGCAAATTTTCCTATATGAAGTCCTAACTAGTACTCCAAAGCAAATCTAGATCTAGTGCAAGTACAATGCAAAGTGCAAAATGCAATGCATTATGATAAGCAAATGTTTTTGGATTTTTTGAAAATATAAGAGATGCAAAAAGCAAAAGAATGATTCTACCACCCTCAGACTTTGCAAGCACACATAAACAGCATTCCAACAAAGCACTAAGGTAAAAGAACTCTAATGCACTAATCTCAAACAAAAAAATGAAAATGTCATGACAAGAACTTTCCTAAAAAAAAATTAGGCTAAAAAAACATTTCCAGTTAGAACCAGAGGTCAAAACAGACTCAGGCAGTGCCAAAGGAGACTCAGCAGCTAACAACATTCACCCAGCAACCAATTAACTTCCACAAAAAGGGAAAAATCCAGGGTATACGTGACTGTTCGCAGTAAACCCGCGTGTATACATGGAAATCCCAGAGGAAAACACGTGTATACACGTCTGTAAATCAAAAAACCATGTACAGGAAGAAAAGGTGCATAAAACAAGGCAAACAAATAGGCTGAGACAAACATCACTCCAATCAGACTCTACCAGGCATACATGCCCCCAGACCCGACACAGAAACAAGAGAGAAAGAGCAATTCAAATACATTGAATGCCAAGAAAATCACCCCGAAAGGACAACTACTAGGAACTCCCTAGCGGAGTCGCCAATTCTGTTACGGAGAGAAATTCCTATGGCTTGAGGTACCACAATAGACAGCTATGACTCCAGAAATCAATCTTTCCCAATATGCAATAGAAATAAAATGTCTAACACTAAAGGATCAGACCTCGTACCTTATTCCGGACGGTTGAAGTAGATCCCTGTTGAGCTTTCCAATCTTCAGCTTGAATTGATATAACGCTTCCTCAACAACAAGTAAACAATACAAGCATACTATATATAATGGTGTTAGATATATTCTAGCATATATAATCAATAATGTAAAAGCATTTGACATATTCCAATGGATACAATATTCAATCAAATACACATCATTGGACAAGGAAAGATAGTTCTTATTAATATAAATCAGAGATTACAAGATAGATACAACCTCTGACGGCACGTCTGCGAACCGGAGAAACTGAATCCCCCACTTGGGCCTCCACCACCTCAATCCTCCATCTCTCGATAGTAACCTGACTAGCAAAGGCAAGCTTGTGAAGAACACAAAAGTGCTCCAAAGGGACAAAGGGATGCAGACTCAAGTATAGTTCTGGAAACAATGGACTATAGTTTCGTTGCTTCAATCTCTCTATATGCCTTCAATGTACCAAGGGGTTCCTTATATAGCTTCACAAGGGATAATGAAGGGTCAAATCCGAGTGGTCTCAAGGCATATGGAAGGCCAGGAGTCAAATGAGTCGGATCCAAATCAAGGAAAACTCCAAAAGGATTTGGACTATGCACACATCCTGATGTACGCGGTTATAGGAGTCAAACCCGTGTATGTACGCGGTTATCGGGTAAAAATCCACGTATATCATTTTTTGTATAGTTTTAGGGATGATCAAGGTAACATCAAAGGATAAAATATGGTCCATGGGGTCTAAAGAGTCTGCAGCGGGACAGGGGAAGGCCATACAAAGTGT
>LPNX010481639.1:41563-44063 GCA_001517045.1 Pseudotsuga menziesii
TTAGCTTTCTCTTTTGCGTTGACTTAGCCACTTTCAATTCACTAACTCTAAAATAGCTAATAAGTGTTGGCTAATAATGGTGACGATTCCTGGTATTATGTTTCATTAGGTTGCAACATGGAAAACTTGTGAAACAAAATACCAAGAATCATCACCGTTGTCAAAATAGTTTATTAGGTACAATTATCAAAATAGCGGAAGATGTAGGTACAATTATCAAAATAGTTTATTTAGTCAAACTTATTACCTTTCTTTTTTGCGTTGACTTAGCCACTTTAAATTCACTAACTCTAAAATAGCTAATAAGTGTTGGCTAATAATGGCGATGACTCATGGTATTATGTTTCATGGGGTTGTAACATCGCAAACTTGTGAGGCATAAAACCATGAGTCGTCACCGTTTCTTGGCTGAACACTTGTTATCTTTTGTGAGATATAGTCCATGTGGACAGAGTTCTTTAACTCTGTCCTCATGGACAGTTTTGCTTGATGATGATATTAATAGGTATGTAGAAAAAAAATTAATATTTTATAATGATCTTCAATGATATAGGGGTTAGGTTCTAGTTTCTTTCTTATAACAAAACATGGCTCAAAAATCCTGCTCGAGGTAGCGACCGTTTTTCATCCTTCTCCAACAGACCAAGGATACATGTGAGCAAACAAACTCTAACTATCGTGGCTATGGTGGAACTCGACTCCTTATCTATACCTCCCTTACATAAAAGGATTTGAACCCGAAATCCGACGTCATCCGACATTTCGCACGGATGTGCAGACAACAATCACTGAAAAGAATGCCGATAAAAAAATATTTAAATCTCCGTCGAATATCTGACACAAAGGTGTCGGGATAGATACAACTATTTTCATCACCAGTAGATAGATGACAATTGATCAGATTCATAGGAATACTGGACAAACCTTCAAAGGTAAAACCTATAATCTAGGAATCTTGACTACATCCACATCACTAACCTTCAACAGACAGAGAATTCAAGTCTAATACTGAGGTAGTTAATCCAAAGAAGAAATAAACAAGAGAGATCAGTAATATGAGGGGATCATCCACCTCAATCATCCAAAGGATTTCAATAGAAACAACACATAAAAGAATCAAGTGCTAAGGGCTAGAAAAGCTGGAAAGTGCCCTAATTAGTACATTCACCATCAGTGAATTCAATAAACTGAAAATGGCCTGAGGCCAAGGTTAATGCTTCTTTGAATAAGCTATCAGCCTTAGTATTGTGTTCTCTGAATATGTGAACTGCTTTTAGCTGGATGAAGTAAGGTTAACATGATAGAGCTGAAGTTGTTCCCTGATAGTGATCAAGTAACTAGAAAGTATTGGATGCATACACTAGCAACTGTAACACTCAGACTAGACAGACTTCAGAATCCATATCAGCCAATATGGGTCAAATGTGGGCTAGCTGAAATTGTCAAATTGGGCCTGTAATTAGCTAATCAATGTAAATGAATGCATATTGAAGGGAACCCATGTTTGAAAGATGATAAGGATGGATTGAAGTTGGTGAAGAAGTAGGCAGTATAGACAGAGACCCTTTGAGTTGTTAGTTATGAAAGAACCCATTCTCCTATTATATTACCTCATCCAAAGAATCTGAATTAGATGGTCCATATTGTTGAGATTATGATGAGGAATATTTTGTAGGCAAACCCTTGTTTGATGATGAGAGGGAAAATGCATGCATTTATCCATTTCGTGAAGAGTTGGATGTTATATTTGAAATCAATAATCATAGTTTTGGGGGGCCCATATATGATTCATCTAGTGAAGCATCTAATGAGAAACCTAAATATTTGGAACCTATAGAGCAACCAAGCATCCACTCTACAGGATCTCGAGGAACTAACATCATTATATCTATACTCATTAGATTTTGTACAAAGTGTTGTAGCTTGCTTAGTGCTCCTATGTGGTTGTCATTTACGTTCAACTTAACAGTGAAATCAACAAGTCAAGGAAAATATTTCTAGTACATCTCCTTGGTCTATTATAGTCCAAGCATTAGCATATTCAATGGATTTCCCTCATGTTAGTAATCCATGTGTTTCCCCTGTCTAGTTTGGAATACATAGAAAACATCACAGAGACGTTATGAGACTTTGCTGCTGATATATGGCTTGGAGCAGGATGTGAGCATATTGATCGAGCCATGTTCTAAGACAACACTCATTAACTAACTTTTCTAAGGCCAAAAGTCCAGGATCCGGTTCTACATGTTAAGGAACATAATGACCAATTGGGGTTCTTATGGTAAACCCCAACCCTGGTTATTGGTAAATGGGTTTATGAGTTTGAGGTGCCATAGCAGCTTTCCAAAGTGAGCGGTTGATGGTATCAAATTATAAATCATAGGGTCCCCTCCCCCTTAAAGTAAGTCAATATTGGACCATCGATTATTGAGATCAATAGAAAGGAGAAAACATCACAGCGCACACAAAAAACCCTTCTCACCCAAAAACCCTTGTCACA
>LPNX010481639.1:49063-66033 GCA_001517045.1 Pseudotsuga menziesii
AGTTGGATAAATAAATTTCCAGAATGTGCATAACTATTTGCAAATGCACGATGGTTGACATTTTTCAAGAAGATTGATTGATACCATGCAGAGGTCTCCCATAAGTTTGCTCAGATCTATGACAAAGACACTGTGTCTTTTGATACTTTGCAATTCAAATTGACCAAGGAGTTGGTAGCTAAGGCAATAGGCATTAAGAATGAGGGAGAACTATGCTTTAAGAAGGTGCCATTCACCTTCAATGCACAAAAGTACTTACTACATGGTGTAATTGCAAATTGGGGTAAAGGTGTACCAATTCATAACTTCAGGCCTGAATGGATAGAACCTATTAAAGTTTTACAGAGTTATATTACATGTGAAGGAAGATATGCCTTCATTTTTAAATACCACTTCAGATTTCTTCAACACCTCAGTAATGAGTCCAAGATGAACTTTCCCTTCTTATTTCTGAAGAGCTTGCAGAAGATTCCTTGCAGAATTAAGGAGCACCAAAATCATACTAAACAGTCCATTTTCCACCATGGGCTTATAAAACTCATTATAAACATTGTTTTGCAGAGTAGGGGAAAGACTTGGGAGTATTTCCTTTTCTGGTCAGGTTTTCAAAATGGTCAACAAGGATTGTCTCACAGAAGACAAGCTGATAAAGGATAGACCTTGATCAGAAAGCTCATATAAAAGGTAAAGGTTAAAGATGAAGATAGGATTAAATTGGAGGAAATTTCACATCATGCAAATGAAGATTTTGAGTCTAAACAACACCTTGATGACATTGAGAGCCATTAGAGGAAATTTTGGGTCTAAAATGGGCCTCCTAAGGAAAATAATAAAATAATAGGTAAAATAATAAAATAATAGTTAAAATAATAAAATAATAGTTATTAATTTTGGAGCAAGAATGAAAAAAACTACTTTTTGTGTTCGTATTTTAGACATATCTCCCTATGTTTTTACTCAAATTCTGAGCGGGAGAGCTCGTTTGATGAAAAAATTGATTCCGCATCCAAGGAGTACCCACACTGCATACTTTTGACAGACCCCGCTACCCCAAAAATAAGAAATACCTGAAAAAATGTGATGATGACATCATCATCACGTTTTTTCAAGTATTTCTTATTTTTTGGGTAGCAGGGTCCATCAAAAATATGCAGTGTGGGTACTCGTTGGATGCGGAATCGAATTCCGCATCCAATGATCTCTCCCACTTGAAATTTTAGTAAAAACATAGGGAGATATGTCGAAAATACGAACAAAAAAAGTAGTTTTCTTTTATGACAAATATGTCAATTCAACCATTATGGTTGGCTCATTTTATTGAAATTCTATTGGTTCTTGAATTCCAACTCACAAAATTTATTGTTGGCATGTTTTCTTATAAGGCCCATTTTAGACCCCAAATTTCCTCTAATGAAAGGTTTACAGTATGATAATAAGGAGACCGAGCCTGTTGAAAATGATGTAGTAGCAAGGACAATTGTTGCTGAAAATATTGTAACTATAGAGAAAATTTTAGGTGAGAAAGAGGATATGGAAGTTAAAAAACAAAGTCCAATCACAGTTCTGTCAGAAGATGAAAAATGCCTGTTTGAGGATGATAAAGTCCCTGTTAGTGATGCAACTAGGGTTTGTACTAAAAATGAATCCCACAGCCAGGGTGATGAGGTAGCATTACCAAAGAGAAAGAAACTAAAAGTTGTTGAATTTTCCTCAGTTACCCATCAAGGATAAACTTTCAAGATGTTGAGGGAAATTCCTCCTATGTGGATACCCAAAACCAGACCCAGAAACAAGCTCAGACTAAATATGAAGAAGTTGTTGAACCCTAAATTGAGCAAAGAAAGAGTAACAGTGATAGATGATTCCTCATCCGATGAAAAATTGAATAATGATAAGGGTGACAGTAAAGGTAAAAGGCCAATGGAATCAGAAAGAGAGTGTGTCCTTAGTGAGACTAAATTGTCTAATATATTTTTAGAGGTATGAAGTAAAATGTTGCAGGAACAACAAGAAGGTGAGATAAAGGATTCTCGGTCAGAAAAGAAGGTGATGTTTTAGGAAAAGCTTCCATTTGAAGCTGAGACTGAAGAAAACCTAAGTTTCCCTGAAAATCCTATAGAATTGTTTCCAGAAGATGCAGTAAGTTATAAGAGATTAAATATTCCATGGCTTCCAAATGAGATGCAAACCACAGCAGGAAATAAAGCCTTTAATTTAGAAAAAAAGAATTTACAGAGAAGTGTAAAATAGTATAAGTACCAGGTGGAATATATGCGGGAGAAAAATGATAGCTTGGTCATGGGAAATAGAAGACTCAAAGAGGATCTCGATGAGGTGAATAGCCACTATCAGGAGCTGATTGCAGTTTCAAGAGAGGTATTGAAAAGGAAGAGGGATACTAAAGGTCAATTTACAATGTTGAAACAAACCATCAAGGATCTACAACAGCAAAATGAAGAACTCATTAGAAGGATGGCATATATGGAAGCAGATCAACTGAAGGCCAGAAGAAAATCCCAAGCCCTAGAAGGGATAGCCTTATTAGCTAAACCAGCTAAAGATCTGTAAAGCTTGTTGACACAATTAGTTATTAGTTATGTTTTGAAGGTTATCATTTTTGTAATTACTATTTAGATAAAACTATTTCGATGAGTAGGATGAAAAGCAGTTAGGGTTTAGTCCTTAACCAATTTTGAAAGATAGTATTAATGTATGTCACAAAGAGGACTGATGGTTTGATTTTTTGGCTGGAAAGAGGAGGTCTTCAGACTTGTCCATAAGCTAACTAAATGACTCTTATGTGTATTTGAACGACTGATTATCAAATATATGCTCTAATTACCCTTTAGTTTGTTCTCTAGCTTCATTTATAACTTGTTTTAGCTAGTCAATTGGTAATTTCATTGCTGGTTTAAAGTTTTATACTTGGAGTGCTTACCATCTGTGGATGAAACTCAGTGTTGTTTTTCTGTTGGATAATGGTTATTATGTTATGCATCTCAGTTTTTCTATGCTTATGATTTAGTGTTTATTTGTATTTATGAATGCATTCCCTCTTGTCATCAGAGTTCTTAACCAAAAAACCTTAAAAACCCTATTTTGTTTTATTGAAATATTGAGATTGTGTTGGCTTGTTCTCTTGTAGTCTGGGAACAATTGTTGGCATAAACATCTTTGGTGCCGTTGCCGGGGATGAAGTTGAAAACATATTTTTCCCTAGGATACTTGTCATTTCGTTGGTTTTAAGAGGTGAACTTAAACCAGAAAATCTTAAAAGACTACTTTTCACTAGTTTGTCACAGTGGCTAATAGGGGAATTGGAACTAGAAACAAACCTATTTCACCTTTTCAGTTGGGTGTTTCAGACCCAGAATAGATATTGAAAACAACAAAGAATATTAGGAGGTATCAGTCATTACCAGCCCTATGTGACCCTGATCAATTGGATAGTTGATCACCTTTATTTATTTTGAGAAAAGAAGAAGAAACTTTACCTTGGTTAAAGCCTATAATTCCTGTCAGTAACTTTCAATTTTTCACTGATCCTCAATCCTTCAAAAAGGAAAAAATAGTATCTCCTAGTAAGATTCCTCTATTTCATTTGAAAGTTGGTAAAACCCCTTTTCAGCCAAGTTCCATCCAAAGCTTTCCATCACCAAAGTTAGTCAGCCTTAAAAGGGCAGCCCAAAATTAGCCTATCGATATGATGGACCGAATGGTTGTAGCCAGGTATGAACCATTAGTTTTTCCTCACCCCTTGAATGTACTTCCTGGAGGTGACTATCAGAAATACCTGCCTAGGTTTAATGAACAGGGTGAAACTACAACTAAATAGAACTGGGAATCCTTTCTCAGTTATGCTGATAACCAGAATATTGAAGCTAAGGATGTATGGCTGAGGATGTTTGTGTAGAGCCTTGATGGAGATGTCAGAAAATGGTTTAGGGAGCTGCCTGTAAATTCTATCACCATCATAGAATAGCTTCAGGACCTATTCATGAGACAATGGGGTGACACCAATGATCATACTTATTATATAGCTGAATTTTGAGCCCTTAGGAGAAAAAAGGATGAAAATTTAGAGGGCTGGATCAGCTCTGGCTGAAAAAATTAAGAATGAAGCAGGTGCTTGACCTCCATTTTATATTACTCTAACAGTCCATGAACAAATGATACATAACTGTCTTTTAGATTTAGGAGCATCACACAACCTAATGCCAAAGGTTGTCAGGGGTGCTTCTCATATCCCTTGGTGGTGAAATAGTAAAGCTGATGTATAAATTTGAATTTATTACTGCAAACAATACTGCTGAATATGAAGCTTTGATGTTAGGTTTGAAGGCTGCTAAATATTTGGGCATTCAACAGATTTCTACATATGGAGACTCCGATTTAGTTGTTCAGTAGGTGAGGAATAACTATCAAGTGAAACAAGATTTGCTGAAATTCTATCGAAATGAGGTATGGGACATGATTGATAATTATTTTGTAGCTTTTAACATTACCTATATTCTAAGGGATCATAATCAGACTGCTGATTCATTGGCCTTAACTGCTACACATTTTAGAATTCCCAAAACCACACAGTTGAGGTATCCCATTGAGGTTAGATACAGACCTTCTGTACCTGATAATGTAAAGTAGTGGAGAGTGTTTGAAGATGAAATTGAAATTAAAATATTTTTGGAGCTTACACATGAGTTTTCTAATTCCCTGATTGATCAAGAAGAATATGATGAGGATGGATATGTTGAGGAGTTTGCTGAAAATGAAATTGCTAGCCATAAGATTATTGAACTAAAAGGTAATTTCATCCCAAAGGGTTTGGTACCCTTAGAAAGGATATTTTTGAAAGATGATACACCTCTAAAACCTGTTGTATAGTCTTCAGAAGAGAATGTGATGGATTGTAACATTGGTACTCCAGAACATCCTAGAATGGTGAAAATTTCGAAAGCACTTGCAACAGAATAGAGAAATAGGTACATTAAATTGTTAAAGGAACATGTTGATGTATTTGCATGGTCTTATGAAGAATTGAGAACATATGATACTGGGGTTATACAACACAAAGTACCTTTAAAAACGAATGTTAAACCCTTTCGTTAGAAATTGAGGAGGATTAATCCAGCCTTGTTTCCTGTTATTGAAAAAGAAGTTAAGAAGTTACTAGATGCCAAGATCATTGTTCCTCTCAGGTACTCTTCATGGGTGGCTAATCTAGTTCTTGTTAGGAAAAAGAACAGAGAAATCAAACTGTGTGTTGACTTTAGAAACTTGAATAGATCTTCACTAAAGGATAATTATCCTTTGCCTAAAATTGAGCAAAAATTACAAAAGGTTGTTGGGGCACAGAGGATTTCTATGGTTCATGGATTCTCAAGATACAATCAAATTTCTATGCATCCTGATGATAAAGAGAAAACAACTTTTACTACTCCCTGGGAAACTTTCATGTATGATAATATGCCTTTTGGTTTTGGTTTAATGAACGCTGGAGCAACTTTTCATAGGGCTATGGATATAGCCTTTGTTGGGGAAAAAGACAAGCTTGTGGTAATTTACTTAGATGATATTACTGTATTTTCACAATTCGATGATGAACATCTAAAACATTTGAAACAAACTTTCCTCAAATGCAGAAAATTTGGTTTGTCCTTGAATCCAGAAAAGTCACACTTTGCTATATAGGAAGGCAAATTACTGGGTCATTTAGTTTTTGTTGATGGTATAAGGATTGACCCAAAAAGGGTGAAAGCAATATTGAAGATAAGTCTTCCAAGGAGTGAAAAATATGTCCAATCTTTCATTGGTAAAATCAACTTCCTATGTTGGTTTATACCAAACTTTGCTAAGACTATCAAGCAGATTACAGACATGCTAAAGAAGGATCAAGAAGTCAAGTGGACCACTGAAGCAAAGAATTAATTTGAAAAAATCAAGATGGCTCTTACTAAATCTCCTGTATTAGTAATTCTAGATTTTACCAGAGGATTTCTAATCTTTTCCTTCACATTTGAAGATACATTAGCAATTGTTCTGTTGCAGAAGAATAAGGATGGTCTTGAGCAACCTATTGCATTCTTCAGCAAAACTCTCAGAGATTCTAAATTAAAATACAATATCTTGGAAAAACAGGCTTACTCTTTGGTAAAAGCTTTGAAATTTTTTAGAATCTATGTTTTGCATTCCAAAGTTATTTCATATGTTCCTAATGCTGCTGTAAAAGATGTTTTGACACAGCCTGACAACGAGGGGAAAAGAGGCAAGTGGATTGCTAAAATCATGGAGTATGATGTAGATATTATACCTACCAAACTAGTCAAGGGACAAGGTTTAGCCAAGCTGTTGGCTTAATCAAATTTCCAAGCTTTAAGATTGCATTTGATGGAAGAAGAGCCAGCTCAAGAAGAAAATCAGGCAGAGCTGGAGAAAGAAAAGATCATGGACTTCTATTCAACATCTACATGGTATGCAGACATTGTGTATTTTTTGTTGTATTTGAAATGTCCTGAACACTTAGATAGAAAAGATGCTAGGTATTTGAAGCTAAGAACTACTAAGTACTGTTTGGTAGAACAACAGTTATTTTGGAAGGATCCGGGGGGTATTCTACTCAGATGCTTAGACAAACCTGAAATTGAAGGAGTGATTTCTGAGTCTCATGAGGGTGCTTGTGGAGGTCACAAGTATTGGAAGGAAATAACATACAAAATATTAATAGCTGGGTACTATTATCCCTCTTTATTTGTAGATGTATACCAGCAGGTGAGATCTTGTATCCCTTGTCAGAAGTTTGCCGGTAAACAAAAATTGTTGTCATTACCTTTAAAACCAATTGCAGTAAGTGCCCCTTTCTAGCAGTGGGGTTTGGACTTTATAGGAGAGATAAGTCCATTTTCCTTTGGACAACATAGGTGGATGTTGACTGCAACAGACTTATTAACCAGATGGGTGGAAGCTATCCCCACCAGGAATGCCACAGATAAAGTGATTATGAAATTTATTGAAGAAAATATCCTCAGTAGGTTTGGGTGCCCTCAGTGAATAGTAACAGATAATGCAAAGGATTTTAAGTCTAAGGAAATGGGAGCATTTTGTGAAAAGAATGGCATCTTGTTGAAACATTCAACTCCTTACTATCCCCAAGGTAATGGTTTAGCTGAGTCCTCCAATAAAAGTATCATTCAGAGTATCAGGAAACTATTGAAGCATAATAAGAGGTCATGGGATTCTATGTTGAAATATGCATTATGGGATGATAGAATAATAGTCAAGCAAGCAATTGGAACTTCTCCTTTCCAATTTGAGTATAGTACAGATGCAGTTTTTCCTCTTCAGTTGGGCATCCCAGTGATGGATTTTTTTCAGGATTGTCAGGAAGAACCTAATGATATTCAAAGAAGGATTTATGCAATGATAGAGTTGCAGCAGAATAGAGAAAAAGTGGAAGAAAAGGCACAGCTATATAGATTGAAGATAAAATAAAGATTTGACAGGAAAATCAAAGTTAACACTTTCTCAATTGGTGACATGGTTCTAAGGTGGGATGCTAGGAAAGAGCAAAAAGGGAAACATGGCAAATTTGATAACATCTAGTTTGGCCCTTGCCTAGTATCTAATTTTGTGGAAAATAACACTTTTATCCTACAGACTTTGGAGGGTGAGGAATTGTCAAATCCAGTTAATGGACGATTCCTCAAGCATTTCTACAGTTTTTGAGAGGAATTTCAGTTTTTTCATTGTATATATCGATGTGAATAAAACACAAAAATGACTCCATAACCCAATGGAAGTTTTGCAGATTAGCAGGTAGCAGGGAAGAAGGCACTGGTCTACAGGTTCTTGAAGCCTCACAAAGAGGAATTCATCCTGTAGTAGGAGCCAGATGTTAGGTCATGATTTTGTCTTCCTTATTTTTATGCTTTTATTTATATTTTTGAACCTTGCTAGTATTTTGATTCTAGGAATTTTTGTTTATAAAGGTTAATTTTGAGTTCAAGCCTTTTAGTTTTCATCATTTTGATTTTTCTTGTTCTTAAGCCTGCTTTTATAAATTTTGCTTAGAGTTCATTCTTGAAGGGTTCTACAAGGTATATATGGATTAAATGGTTTCATAAATGACACTAAGGTCGAGATTAAGCATATAAACCAAGTCTTAAACCTTATTAGTGACTTAATGATGTGAAATTATGTGTTTGGACTTTCTTGTAGCGCAATAGTGAAATTAATACACTAGAGTGCTACAAGAAAGTCACGAATTCCAAAATCATTATTTTTCAGTCTAATTTTTTTGGGTGTCTTGTCCCTGAGGTGTTAATCACATCATTTGTTACATTTGATACGTGTCTTGCAAGGTTTATCATTGAAATAGGTGGATGGCCATCGTATGAGGGAGATCATGGCAATTGCATGCAGTTCATGGTGAATGATGACATCAAGTTGAATGAGGCAGAGTTTTCAGGAATATG
Organism: Pseudotsuga menziesii; assembly: GCA_001517045.1. Classification (NCBI taxonomy): domain Eukaryota; kingdom Viridiplantae; phylum Streptophyta; class Pinopsida; order Pinales; family Pinaceae; genus Pseudotsuga; species Pseudotsuga menziesii. Next base: position 57,535 of record LPNX010481639.1, read on the forward strand.
TTCTTAATTTGAAGGATACAAAGGTATTGAAAGTCGTTGTGAGAACATGCTATTGATAAATCAAAGTTTTTACAACTGAATGAAGAATTAGGGATTTCCAGCAGCGAAAGTTTGAAGCGATCTGGATAGTTAGAGACAGATGGAATGAGAAATTTGACACCTAACCCTTGAAGAGATTGCATTCCAGTGCTTGTATTGAGATTTTGAGCAGGTATCCCATGTGGCATTTGATAGGGTTTGTTTAATTTCGGGTTTTCTGATAAAATCGATAATGTCAAAATTCGAAGGAAGGATATGAGTTTGCTCACCTAATAGACTATGAACGATGAAATATTAACAAATACATCCAAGTATTCATGGTTTAATAGTAAACTTCAGAGCAGAACTGTTGGAGGTCCTTGAATTTTGTGATTAGGTCAAACAGTTGCAAATTTGATACAGAAGATTTCCTGAACTGTGTAATAGGGTAGACTGTGAGGATTTGAAGATAAATAGACCGTGGAATAATTGACAGGTGCTGTAAACCCTAGTGAAAATGAAGAAAAGTGAAAAACAAATAGAGCTGAGCCCAATGATCTAAGTTGGATAGATAAATTTCCAGAATGTGTAGAACTATTTGCAAATGCAGTATGGTTGACATTCTTCAAGAAGATTGATGGATACCATGCAGAGGTCTCCCATAAGTTTGCTCAATGCTATGACAAAGACACTGTGTCTTTTGATACTTTGCAATTCAAATTAACCAAGGAGTTGGTAGCTGAGGCAACATGCATTAAGAATGAGGGAGAACTATGGTTTAGGAAGGTACCATTCACCTTCAGTGCACAAAAGTACTTACTACTTGCTGTAATTGTAGATTGGGGTAAAGGAGTATCCATTCATAACTTTAGTCCTGAATGGATAGAACCTATTAAAGTTTTACAGAGCTATATTACATGTGAAGGAAGATATTCCTTCATTTTTAAATACCACTTTAGATTTCTTCAACACCTCAGTAATGAGTCCAAGCTAAACTTTCCCTTCTTCTTTCTAAAGATCATGCAGAAGATGTGTTGCAGAATTAAGGAGCACCAAAATCATACTAAACAATCTAGTTTCCACCATGGGCTTGTCAAAATCATTATAAACATTTTTTTGCAGAGTAGGGGAAAGACTTGGGAGTATTTCCTTTTCTGGTCGGGTTTTCAAAATGGTCAAGAAGGACAGTCTCACAAAAGACAAGCTGATAAAGGACAAACCTTGATCAAAAAGCTTAGATAAAAGGTAAAGGTTAAAGATGAAGACATGATTAAATTAGAGGAAATTTTAGATCATGCAAATGAAGATTTTGAGTCTAAATAACACCTTGATGACATTGAGAGCAAAGATGACAAGGCTATATAGAGAGCTTAAATTTTCCTATATTGTGACAGATGACAAGAACCCTACAAACCATCCTCTGTATGATGTTGATAAAGATTTGGGTACTTGCATGTTATATTTTAGTGATGATGACAATACTATTGGTTTGTTATAGGTTGAAAAGGAACAGCCAGTTAAATGCAGTAAGGAATAAGAAGATGAGCTTTGGCAATTATACTTTGATGGATCATCTTGCAAAGAAGGTGCTGGAGCAGGGGTGCTTCTCATTTCCCCTGGTGGTGAAACAGTAAAGCTGATGTATAAATTCGAATTTATTACTACAAACAATACAGCTGAATATGAAGCTTTGCTGTTAGGTTTGAAGGCTGCTAAAGATTTGGGCATTCAGCAGATTTCTGCATATGGCAACTCTGAGTTAGTTATTGAGCAGGTGAGGAACAACTATCAAGTGAAACAAGATTTGCTGAAGTCTACCAAAATGAGGTATGGGACATGATCGATAATTATTTTGTAGCTTTTAACATTACCTATATTCCAAGGGATCATAATCATACTGCTGATTTATTGGCCTTAGCTGCTACACATTTTAGAATTCCCAAAACCACACAGTTGAGGTATTCCATTGAGGTTAGGTACAGACCTTCTGGACCTGATAATGTAAAGCAGTGGAGAGTGTTTGAAGATGATAGTGAAATTAAAATATTTTTGGAGCTCACACATGAATTTTCTAATTCCCTGATTGATCAAGAAGAAGATGATGAGGATGGAAATGTTGAGGAGATTGCTGAAAATGAAATTGGTGGCCATAAGATTATTTAAGTAAAAGGTAATTTCATCCCAAAGGGTTTGGTACCCTTAGAAAGGATATTTTCAAAAGATGATACACCTATAAAACCTGTTGTACAGACTTCAGAAGAGAATGTGGTTGATTGTAACATTGGTACTCCAGAACATCCTAGAATGGTGAAAATTTTGAAAGCACTCACAACAGAACAGAGAAACAGGTACATTAAATTGTTAAAGGAACATGTTGATGTCTTTGCATGGTATTATGAAGATTTGAGAACATATGATTCTGGGATTATACAACATAAAGTACCTTTAAAACTGAATGTTAAACCCTTTCGTCAGAAATTAAGGAGGATTAATCCATCCTTGTTTCCTGTTATTGAAAAAGAAGTTAAGAAGTTATTGGATGTGAAGATCATTGTTCCTCTTAGGTACTCTTAATGGGTGGCTAATCTAGTTCCTGTTAGGAAAAAGAACGGAGAAATCAAACTATGTGTTGACTTTAGAAACTTGAATAGATATTCACTAAGGGATAATTATCCTCTGCCTAAAATTGAGAAAATATTGCAGAAGGTTGTTGGGGCACAGAGGATTTCTATGGTTGATGGCTTCTCAAGATACAATCAAATTTCTATGCATCCTGATGATAAAGAGAAAACATCTTTTAATACTCCCTGGTAAACTTTCATGTATGATAAGATGACTTTTGGTTTAATGAACGCTGGAGCAACTTTTCAGAGGGCTATGGATATAGCCTATGTTGGGGAAAAATACAAGTTTATGGTAATTTACTTAGATGATATTACTCTATTTTCACAATCCGATGATGAACATCTAAAACATTTGAAACAAACTTTCCTCAAATGCAGAAAATTTGGTTTGTCCTTGAATCCAAGAAAGTCACACTTTGCTGTACAGGAAGGAAAATTACTGGGTCATTTAGTTTCTACTGATGGTATAAGGATTGACCTAGAAAGGGTGAAAGTAATATTGAAGATAAGTCTGCCAAGTAGTAAAAAAGATGTCCAATCTTTCATTGGTAAAATCAACTTTCTGCTTTGGTTTATACCAAACTTTGCTGAGACTATCAAGTAGATTACAACCATGCTAAAGAAGGATCAAGAAGTCAAGTGGACCACTGAAGCAAATAATTCATTTGAAAAAATCAAGATGGCTCTTACTGAAGCTCATGTACTAGTAAGTCTAGATTTTACCAGAGGATTTCTAACCTTTTCCTTTGCATCTGAAGATACACTAGCAGTTGTTCTGTTGTAGAAGAATAAGGATGGTCTTGAGAAACCTATTGCATTCTTCAGCAAAACTCTCAAAGATTCTGAATTAAAATACAGCATCTTGGAAAAACAGGCTTACTCTTTGGTAAAAGCTTTGAAATTTTTTAGAATATATGTTTTGCATTCCAAAGTTATTTCATATGTTCCAAATGCTACTGTAAAAGATGTTTTGACATAGCCTGACAATGAGGGGAAAAGAGGAAAGCGGATGTTGGGGTGCACACCTTAATGGTCCCTAATTTTGGTAGCTCTGTGGTTTTGTTGTGGAAGTTGTATGACTCAAAATAGTCTTAGGGGTGTCGGGGTTGAGTCAAAGCCCTCTTTTTGTAATAAACCCATGGTTTAAGTCCAGGGTTTAGGGTTCAGGGTGCCCATGGTTTAAGCCCACGGTTTTGTAATAATGTGGTGTATAAATAGGCACTCTTGTAAATAAGTCAGGTTAGGATTTTTGTGTAAGAGGAATTGATGCGAAGCTAAGGCTATTTTGTAAGAAAAGGTTAAGTCCCAGCTGTGTGCGTGGACGACCTTTGCAGCTGTGTGCGCAGAGGGTTTTGGGTGATTAAGGAAATATGCAGCTGTATGCGCAGAGGCCTGCAGCTATGTGCGCGGATTTGAGGACTTGAAGGGATCTGCAGCTGAGTGCGCAGATCAGAACTATGGTTTTTGTAGAAATTTGAATAAAACACAGTTCTGTGGATGTAACCCCTACACTGGGGGTGAACCATGTTATATCTTGTGTCGTGGTTCTGTGTGTTGTTTCTGTTGTGTTCTTTCATGCATTAGTATCTATATATCTGATAAGTAAAGATCACTGCTAGATAATAACTTCGCTGTGAATTCCCAGTAAAGGGTTGCACAAGACACTGTTTGTTTATCTAACCGTGAAGGTAAATAAGTGAATGTTAAGCTCTGTGATTTATATTTATAATTTGTTTAAAAGCTAAAGGTACAGCAATATTTTTCTTCTGCTTGCAGAAACTTGGTTCTGCGGCACCCTATAGCAGTTTCGGGTGAGACTGCAACCTATTCGCAAGTTCTTGCCGAAAGGGACAACTCTGTGGGTATTTTGTTGGTGCGAAGTTAAAGGTATAAAACCCGGGTCTTCCCTATAGCCCAACAAATTGGTTCCATTTCCGGTTGAACTCAGTATCTGCTCAAGAGGGGTTTACGTCGTACCTCGAGGGCTATGCTCTGGAGACCCTCTGTGAAGGAAATTGGTGATTGGCTTGATGAGACTTATCTGAAATTCGCTGAGCAAGAGAACAAACATCCACGCCGTAGTGCACACAACTTTTTACAAAGGTATGTTTTTTGTGATGTTTATGAGATTTTTTTTGGTAGTATCCACATAGAGTTGCACCAGTGGTTATCCAGGTTAACAGAGAGAAGGAAGAACTTCCAAGAATGTTAGTTTCCTGCTTGGACACCCGCGAGAATTAATATACTCAAAAGGGTAAACAACGAGATATCCCGCGTTGTTGTTTTCTGGACAACGCGAACCCTTGAAGCATTTGTGATAGAGTTCTCTATCGACACGAGTACTTCCTTTAGTGAAGCTGAGCGACAGTTTTTCAAGGGACCAAGGGGTAAGTTTTTGAATTCATTTAGTTTGCGCATTAAAATGCTATTAGCTGAAAAATGTATATTGCTCATCCTTTTTCCACTTCACAGTAAACCACTTTGCTCGTCGAAGCTATTTTCACTTGCAAACATAGGTACAAGAGAGATTTTGGATTCTATTCCCAGGGTTAGCATACCGAGTATCCCCCGGTAAATCCCGCAGATTCAGAACCTGAAGAAACCCCTTATGTTGGAAACCCTCCGGTAACCCCGCACCGAAGACCTATTATCCCTGAGAGCCCATCGCAGTCTGAAAGTCACCCTAACCCGAGTATTCCTGTCGCAGGTCAGTATACCCGAGTAAGTTCCCCCTCGCCTACTTCCAGTCCCCCTCCCTCCCCCACTAGACCTATGATGGCCCATATGCATGATGACATTAAGCTCCCTGTTTTCAAAGGAACTAGATCAGAGGATCCAGAACAGTTCTCATTTTTATGTGAAGCAGTGTGGATTGCTAAGTCCATTACAGATCAAGATACAAAAAGAGTGCAGTTGGTTACTTCTTTCAAAGACCACGCTCTGACCTGGTTCATGAATTTCTCCAGCACTCGGAACCATGCATTAGCTGATATAAAAGAAGCAATGATAAAGGAATTTAAGAAGCCGAAATCCGAGTCGCAGTGTATCACTGAATTGAAAGAGATTTAGTAGAGGCGTGGAGAATTAGTGTGGGACTTTGATCAAAGATTCAAATTTCTGCTAGACCAAGTCAGTTTTTCCATTGGACCTGTGCAACCCAAGGAGTGGTTTATTGCAGCGTTGCTACCACATATCAGAACTCCACTCATGCAACAGAAGGTTGTTGACCAGCAGGAGGCTCTGGAAACCGCGATGAAGCTTGAAACTACTCCTGTCGAAGATAACTTTGGTATCGCTCAAATCCAAGCGTAGTTGGCAGCGATGGCCCTGGATCTTCGTGATATGAAGAAAGGAAAAATCGGTCATGATGAGGTCTGGTGCACACAATGTTGGACAGAAGGTCACGACAAGGAACATTGTCCTGTGGTAAGAAATTACCTGAATACTGGTGTGCCAAACCTGTTCAACCCTACTGTTCTATATTGTGAGATTTGTCAGACAACCGGCCAGGATCGACCTGAGAATTGCTATTTGCTACAGAGGTATGTGCAAATCCCCAAGAACCCTTACTGCAATTTCTGTAAGTCTATAGGACATAATGAAGATGAGTGTCATAGTTATGACCTCATGAGAGAACGCACCTACGATGCCTATCAGGTACAAAATGAGGGACAGAGAAATGATGGCTATGGCTACCGCGGTGGTGCATCAGGTAGAGGTGGTTTTGGAGGCCATGGTTGCAGTGGTATGGCTGGCAGAGGTCGGGTTCAGGTGGTGTGTTATAACTGCAACCAGGCTGGACATCTGGCTCACGACTGTCGGAACCTGACTACGACATGTCGGTATTGTCGAGCGGTAGATCATGTGATCGAGCAGTGCTCGTAGTTGATAGCTAAGATTCAGGAAATAAATAGTACCCTTACTCAGAATCTTCAGATGATTTTCATCGAGCAAAGACCTACCCCAGCTGTTTGTGCCAGAAATTGTTCTTAGACTACCAGAAGAACAAGCCAACACAATCTCAAAAGTAAAATTAAATAAAACAGGTTTTTATGGTTTTGGTTGAAAACTTCATTAATCAAGGAGGAAATAAACATCCACAAACTAATACAGAACTAAATCATGAAAATTGGATAAACTGGGGATCAAACACATCCCAATAAGCCATAAACATTACACATGAAATACTAATTCCACCCACAGGCTACAAGCATTTACATGAATAAAACTTAAACAAGAAATGAAATTGTAGACTGAGCAATCAAACAGATCAGAAATGAAAAAGCATGATAGGTAAAAGGGCTTATCATTTTATATATAATCAATAACAGTCATCCACTTACATAAGAGTTATAAGTTCTAGCTTGAGAAATCAAAGCTCCAAAGCCTCTCCTTGAGTGAAGAATCCCCCTTCCAAAACTGTATGTTTGTCTTCCTTTTATCATTACAAAAGTAAATTAGTTCCATAACTACCTTCTAAGTCAAAATTTGAAACAGTTACATCAATTAGTTACATGATAACTCAAAATCTTTAAAGATAATTAACCCAAAAATAGCAAATTGAATTTGGGGAAATTTTGTGAATTTATGGAAATTTGGGTCTCAAAGACGCCTTCATATCTCTCGATAAGAAACACCTATGTAAATAATGAGAGAGGTTTTTTTAAATGCGTATGTTATAAACAAAAACCTCTCTTGGTTTTTCAAAATTCCTCTTCAATTGATCTAAATATGTTATGAAAATTTGTGACTAAAACAGTAAATTATTAAATAATTCAAACCTTGAAAATATGCCACAAAGATGAATTCGAATCTCTCAGATGATAATATCTGTTGCCAAACTGAGAAAGGATTTTGTGAATGAGTCTGTTGTGGAAAAAAACCTCTTTTTGTTTTCCTGAATTCATTTCCATCTCCTTGTAATCTGCTCCCAATGACAATGAGAAAAACAGGAAAAACAGAGCTGCTATAGGAATCTCCTCATGAAAATATTTGACAAAGAACTCAAAAATGAGAGTTAGATTATAAATCAAAACTTGGAATGAACTTCTATTATAAGTTTTTGAAATCTTAAAGATGTACATATTAACTAATAAGCCCAAAAGACAAACCTTAAAACTAAAATAATGAAATGATTCAACCATTAAAAGTATCAATTCCAACCAAAATTATTGATTGTCAAAAATTCTTAAAATCAACATAAAATATAAAATCATTTTAAACCAACGGTTGAAAATTAGGACAAAAGAAATAGATAAACTAAGAACAAGATCTATTTATAACATATGGCTCTTGCTGCGGGATAAAGTCCTCCTTGTGAGGCTTCAAGAACCTGTAGACCTTGTGCCTTATTCATTGGGTGATGGAGTTAGTTACCAAATCTCTGCAACTTTGTCAAACTCTGAATGCATACCTTTGAAATGAAAAAATACTGCTACAAACCAGCATACTGAAAAGAATCTACATGCTCGTATAGCGAGCTTATTCTGATATTTACTCCTACTTATAATTGGAGGAAACAACCCAATCAAGTGTAATCATACTTCCAGTGAAGCCAAGAAACCATTTGACTGAGAATCAAAGAATCTACATGCTCATATAGCGAGCTTATTCTGATATTTACTCCTACTTCTAATTGGAGGGAACAACCCAATCAAGTGTAATCATACTTCCAGTGAAGCCAAGAAACCATTTGACTGAGAATCATGATTTCATGCATGCTACTATTTGAGAAAACCCACAAAAGATGTGATAAATTCAATAAAGAGTCTATAGGCAGCTGATACTTATGACTGGAAATAGTAAGTATGCCAAAATATGGAGCATTAGAAACCTTTGAAAAATACAACTCCATCCA
>LPNX010481639.1:67928-79756 GCA_001517045.1 Pseudotsuga menziesii
TCCCCCTTCCAAAACTGTATGTTTGTCTTCCTTTTATCATTACAAAAGTAAAGTAGTTCCATAAATATCTTCTAGGTCTAAATTTGAAACAATTACATCAATTAGTTACATGATAACTCAAAATCTTTAAAGATAATTAACCCAAAAATAGCAAATCGGATTTGGGGAAATTTGGCGAATTTATGGAAATTTGGGTCTCAAAGACACCTTCATATATCTCTATCCGAAACACCTGTGTAAAACCTGAGAGAGGTTTGTTTGAATGATTATGTTATAAACAAAAACCTCTCTTTGTTTTTCAAAATTTCTCTTTAATTGATCGGAATATGTTCTGAAAATTTGTGACTAAAACAGTAAATTATTAAATAATTCAAACCCTGAAAATATGCCACAAAGATGAATTAGAATATCTCAGACGATAATAGCTGTTGCAAAACTGAGATAGGTTTTTGTTAATGAGTCTATTTTGGACAAAAACCTCTTTTGTTTTTCATGAATTCATTTCCATATCCTCGTAATATACTCCCAATGACAATGAGAAAAACAGGAAAAACAGAGCTGCTACAGGAATCTCCTCATGAAAATATTTGACAAAGAACTCAAAAATGAGAGTTAGATTATAAATCAAAACTTGGAATGAACTTTTATTATAAGTTTTTGAAAGCTTAAAGATGTACATATTAACTAATAATCCCAAAATACAAACCTTAAAACTAAAATAATGAAATGATTCAACCATTAAAAGTATCAATTCCAACCAAAATTATTGATTGTCAAAAATTCTTAAAATCAACATAAAATATAAAATCATTTTAAACCAACGGTTGAAAATTAGGACAAAAGAAACAGATAAACTAAGAACAAGATCTAGTTATAACACCAGCCATTAATGTTGTTACCATAAGTGGAGCTACGACGCATGTACAACCTGCCGAGAAACAACCTGACGAGGCTTGGGATCGTAAGGCCCCCGTGAAAGTCCCCGCCTTTGATATTGAAAGAGAAAAGGTGACATTCATGGAAGCCAAGAAAGATTTTGTGGACTATAGCACAGTAGTAGCACCTACGTAGCCACACCAGCAGTAGTTGCAGCCGCATGAAGCTTCGACGGATAAAGTAAGTACACTGTCCTCCTTTTTACAGAGTTGTCTGAAACTTTTAAGAAATCAGAATGCTTTAAGTGAGTTGCAGAAAGTTATTGCTTCCTGCGAACCTCAGCAAGGTTCTGATCAGGAAAAAGCTGTTCGTAGAGTCAGAAGAACTGGTAGGGAAATGAGGTTGAACGCTCAGATAGGAGAGTATGAGATGACTGATGTGATCTTGGACTTAGGGTTAGAAGTCAATGTCCTAACCAAGCAGACCTGGGAACAAATGGGAAAACCTACCCTTGACTGGTCCCCTATACAGTTGAGATTAGCCAATCAGCAGAAGATTGTTCCCTTAGGACAATTTCCTAATGTTCCAGTAGATATTGATGGAGTCTGTACTATAGCAGACTTCGAAGTTATTGAGATCATTGACGGCAGCAATCCCTATCCAGCCTTGTTAGGTATTGAGTGGGTGATGGAAAATGCTGCAGTTATTAACCTTAAGAAGAGACAAATGATTTTTGAAGGGAAATATTTGCGAGTCATCGTACCACTGGATCCCTCACAAGGAACAAGATACACAAAACCACTCAGAAACGAATATCAGGATGTTCTGGAGCACATATATAACATCACGGTGAAGGAAGAATATTACATTGACCCCAGTGCTGAAGTTATTATGAATTGGCAGTGTGACAACTCCTGCATGACGGACTCAGATGATGGTTTAGAGAACTGGCAGAACTGATTATACGAGCTCCATGGACACAGATGTGCCAGAATTACCAAGTCTCTCAGATGGCTTACCTCACAGACAAGAGCCTTACCCATTTTTGATGGTTCGACAGAACCAGAAGAGTTTAGTGTGCCATTCTCAGAACAGATACCAGATTCACAAACACGGGAGACTCTAGATTCAGCATCTCGAGCCACCACAGCAAGATGGAGGGATAACCATAAGAAGTACATTCCTAGTTGGGAAGCTTGTCAGAAATCTCTTTGTCTAAGATTTGTGGAGGTGCGCAGCAGGGTCGATGGGCCAAGTAGCCCGCAGGAGCACTTACAGCACTGCTACGATGCATGGAAACATGTACCTCGACAGGAACATAGGCTTGTACATATCCGGGTACCTGTAGTAGAGAAATGGTATACATAGGTCGAGCTTTGGCATGCTAATAGGTCTGGTAACAAATAAATTACCAAGTACCAACCTGCGGGATCAAAGCTCACAGCTTGGTCATAGAATTTGTCAGGATGTGCCGAAGGTCAGTATGGTGTCGATGGTCTTTATTGTGACGCAGCTGCAGACCTAGCTGCGATGCAGCCCAAAAGCCGACCATTGGAACACTACCGATTTGGCGGCGCTGGTACTTTAATTTCCTTAATTACCTGTCCTAATGATATCCGCCGAAATATAGCGTCGTGGAAACAGGATCTCTGTCAGATTTGGTGCCTTCAATGTACATTTATGGCAGATTTGGTTGATGGATTGTATATGAAGACACTCGGGCACGAGGAAATTGCATTCTGGATTTCCTTGAGTTTCACAATTGAACCCATGTCAGTTGATCATGAACTCCAGGACTTATTGAGATAATTTCAACAGTCGGGTCTGCAAAACATTTTCACCCCCCCACCGAAGCCTGCAGCCCGTGAAGAGACTCTACCAGCACCGACCCCGCCAATGCAAACACGATCTGCCAGGAAATAGTTTAAGCCTGAAGTTCATTCTAAGTGGAACGAAGACAGACATAAGCAATCAGCGAAAACATCGGAGGATCCTGGCATGAATCCGCCTGGCTTAGCTGAGACCCCACTTGAAGGGGATGAGGACATTGCCCCGCAGCGACCACCATATCTTCAGCCTATTCGACCAGGAGTTAAACCACCTCGACGGAGCGATAAGTTCACTATATGCACCCCTTCTCTTCCCCCGGGTGTGCAGCTAGTCGGAACGATGACAGGGAAAATAGACTGGATTAAGTATGCCGACCACGACACGAATGATCGTGGGAAGTTTCCACAGTTCGCACCAGCCCAATACTTACACTTTGTTAAATATCAAGAGACTGGGGTGACCTTACTAGAAATAAAACAGTGGGCTACTAGCTTGGATCTAGCTGGTTTGCTGAAGATGCTCAATGTTCCCCATTTTGGTCGCAGGACACAGGTCACCATCGTGGTCAAGCAGCTGCTAGCGTTAATACATGACGGCTACCTATGGATCGGTGACAAGAAAATTATTATTAATGGTGAGCTCATTCATAGGATCACAGGCTTACCAATGGCAGGGCCTGATCCGGGGACAGAATTTCCCTCAAAGCACAAAGATACGAAGCTCGCACAAAGCATGAAGGAGCGCTTTGGCCTGACGAAGGGGAAATGTGGGTATCACACTTCCGCGATTCAAGAGCAGAACATTCACTTCGCAGCTGAGCTCTTAGCATGCAAAATTATGCGGAAATGCTGACCAACTGAAGTGCCTGCCCCGGTCATTAGAATTGCTATCAACTGCGTTGAAGGCTACAGCTACAACTGGGCAGCGTATCTTGCGAAGGAATTCCTTGAAGACGCTTGTGACGCGCAGGAGAAAGGTACGCCCTTCCACTACTCATGGTTGATTGTCCTCATTGCACTAGTAGGATGGCAAGAACCTACTAAAGCACAGTTTGGTGCTGTACCGGCACACATGCCTGGTGCAGCCATGTATGCATCACTGTGGGTTTCACAGGATAAAACCCACCAACAGATGACAAACTATGTATTTGCCTTTTATATGATGAGTATCTCGTATGAGATTATAAACACCCCACAGCTCATTAATGAGTTGTTTTCTCAGTATGATGGAGCGGTCAATTTTAGGGCCGATATGCACCATATTTTTATCCAGGCTTGCGCAGATAAGAAGCATCAATGGTTTAAGTTGCCATATGTAGTGACTAAAGATGACATCCTTGTGGTAGTACAAAAATGGCCGGTAGAATGGTTAAAAGACACAGGAAAAAAACCTAAGATTCCTGTCCCTCCTATCACCGATATGGGTGCAGGCCCCAGTCACACGCAGCAGCAAGACCCCTCGAAGACAATGATGAAAAAACTGAGTCGCAGCAGACTAAAAGAAACCAGGGAGGAGATGGTGGAAATGAAGATGAAGAAGAGGAATAAAAAGAATCGGTTAACACTACCTCAGACCCTAATAGGTAGCATAAGTGCAAGACACCGAAAGCAAAGGAAGTAAAAAAACCACAGTCGCGAAAGAAAGCGAAGGAATCAAATGCTAAGAATATCGATGAAGCGCCTGGATTGACAAGTGAGGAGCTTGATGAGGCTCTGTCAAAGTCTACCAAAGTTTTCACTAAACAATGGTCAGAGTTTGCAGTTGCGCATCTGGATGTCATCACCGGTGTAGCAAAGAACATCTCGGAGCTTAAGGACTTAGCAGCGCAATCAGTGCCTGGCACTGCAACCAGCAATACCCCAGTAAGTGCGCAGCCAGGCCTGAGGAAATGGCCAGCTAGAGATAACAAAGGACAAGTGTCCAGCACAGCTCTCATATTAACCGAAGCAGCGTCTCATGCAGAGATGAGCATGAAAGTGGGAATAGATTACACTAATACGTCTATGACAGAGCTACACCTCTGTTAGTTAGCAATTACAAAGGAAATCCAGGCACGAGACCAATATTCACAGATGTAGTTAAAAAATGCCATAAGTCAGCAGCAGGGATTCGTAGCATAGCTAGAGGTAGCAGAGCAGAGGAAGAGGGACGCCGAACGTAAGCGGATTACAATGGTCCAAGTTTTGGATGAGGCATGTCGAAGTCTTCCTGACTTCGACATACAGCTGGTGGAAGAGCCAGAACAAATATTAGTTAGGCTGAAAAACTATGCACAACAGCGTCACAGTGAAATTGAGAAGCTCAAAGCCACACACGAGACTCAGATCGCGAAGATTCAACTACGCATCCCTCCGGAAACTCCCCCTGAGGTCAAGGAACAACGCCGCGTAGACATTCAGGCGTCTGCAGCAAAAATTTCAGATATTTTGGGTAGCGCAGAAAAGCTGCTTGGAGACAGTATTGAGGCTTGGACCACCCTGCAGGAACATCCAGAAATAGGACAACTGCAAGACACCATCAAGCAGCGACAGGAGGAGTTGGATACCGTAAAAGAGGAAATTAAGACTCTGCCACCTGTGGAGAAAATGCTCAAAGTAAAGCGCAGCAAGGAACTTGTTGGCAGCTAGCAACAACCTCTTCATTTCTCAATAATATGAAGAGTGATCAGCTCTTTCTATGGTTCATCAATTCAAAATTATGAAAGAGCACCTTCAGAATCTCTGATTCTGAAGGTACTCTTAATCAAATAAAGGTAAAATATTATTTGAGAAGTTGGTGAAACATGCTCATGAACTTGGTGATTAACAACTGTCAGTTAGTTTCATAAATTTTCATGTAATTATTTCAGACATTAAAATAAATTTATGAGACTTAAGAAATTTGAAATAGTTTGCCAAGAGAAAATCAATCAAACACATTTTGTGTTGAGTAAGGTATTACTAGCCCTAAGTTCATAAAACTAAAAGTGACTTTTAAAGTTGATATTATATGTAATACCATACTATGATTTTTTTGTAAATATTATAGTTAATGAATAAATGATTTTTATATAGGAAAGTTTCACGTATGATAGTTTTATCATTTAAATATCCTATCAATCTAATGTTAGATATCTATCGATAGGATGTTTGAAAGGTTTAAACTTAGTCTTTGTATATACATAGCATAGATATTAAATCTAGCTATTTCACTAAGCCATGTTAACATTAGAGTATGCGATTTCATCACCTTGCATGCCACCACTTATCACGATTAAACTGGAGATAACTATTAAGATTGACTGAGTTTACAAGGAGCCATTTGTCAAGTTGATAAACGATTATCACTTGGATCAATGAGTTGGCATGAGAACGTGGCTTATACCTCTTGATAAAATGACAACAGTAGAAATATGAATGCATCGTATTAACAGTGTTAAATGCTGATAGTCATTTCCAATTAACATCGATGTACTAGCCCATTATGATTGCTATCTGTAATCAATATTTTGAAATTATGATCTATCAATCACAATATCTCTGGTTCTCCAATTTGGTGGTTATCACTACTAGTCATTGTTAAACGTAAATAAACCTGCATGAATCATGATATAACATGAAGTTGCAGCATTCAACACTGCTAAGATTCGGCTAAAATGGCCAATTCTAGAGATATCATATCCGTCAGATCCGAAGCATGCGAAGATTGCCCATCATGTCATATGTGTGGGTACCTATTCCCTCTATGTTCACCTCTCCGTTCATTTTAGTTCAAGGCCAGGAGAGCGTAGAAGAAACCATGGCTCCTCTGAATCGTTATGAAATCTCTGGTTCTGAACTTATAGAAGCTGACCAGGAAGTTGCTATGCGATTCGAGAAAATTGGGTGGGGGCATTTCTTTAGAAGTTTCGATGGCCACCATGCATATATTACTAAACTGTTCGCCATGAATTTTAATGATGACAGTGTGCAAATTGGGGGTTTTGAGTTTATTATCAATGAACATAAGATCACAGAAGCCACTAAGCTTCCGCAGGTTGGAGAACGCTGGTTTAAGGGTAGCATGGTTAATAAGAAGAAATGTTTGGCTCTGTTGCTGCCATTGCCGGATGATACTAAGCTGAAGATAGGTGTCCCTGTTAAATTTATAAAGCCCGAATGGAGAGTTTATTACAAAATACTGGTAAGGTACGTGTCTTGTGACGGACGTTACTCCCATTTGCATTACTACCATTTAATATTGCTGTTAGCGATACAAGGTTGTAAGCTCAATTTTCCATTCTATTTGTTGCAAAGCTTAAAAAAGATGTCTCAGACTGTTAGGAGTTTTAGTAATCCCGACAGAAGCCTTTTCCACCATGGGTTAATAAAATTTATATTCCAATATCAATTATCTGCAAATGACAAGTCATGGGATAGTTTTTTAGTCGACTGTCAGTTGGGGCCGACGCAGCATTGGCCGAATCCTTCCCCACGAATTCGTAAGAAATGAAAAGCCATAAAATCTGAGGTTAGTAATACTTCTGAAACTGTATCATAGGTAAAAGGGTTTGAGGAAGTTAGCATACCCATAAACGATGGGATTAGTAATGATAATGAAAGGAATGCAGTCTCTTGCGATTCTAAAGTAGTCTTGGATCAACCCTTATCTGGTAAAAATGATAGTACCCCTGCAGAAATAGAAGAAAGATTAACCAAAAGTAAAATTGATAATGATTATGAATGTGAAAATCTATTTGAAACAAATAAACCTGATGAATATAACATAGAACCTATGCATATATTAGATCATCTGGCTTAGATTTGTTGTGATAAGGAAGGGCTTGGTTTTGAAAACCTATCGTTTTCAAGAAGGGTTACGAGGAGCATGTATAGTACCCATACGATTTCGGTTTCTATAGTTAATCAGCAGGCTTCCCAGCCCGCAGTTGTCAATATTTAAGATGACATCCCGTCATCTATCCCTGATACAATTAATGTAAATAAGCCTACTTTTGTACATGGTAATGATGCCAAATCAGGCAAGGCCGAGGTTACTCAACCAGGTATAGATACGGGTATTGTAGATCCTGAACTATCATCCAGCCAGTATATTGACAGCCCTATTTCTCCTCAGGTAACAAATGAAGATGAGACTCCGCAACATGTACTAGATAATGCATACCAGGATATAATTATGAAGTTAAAGGGTAAACTTAAGCATTGCCTATCTAGTACAGCGTTGTTAGAGGAGGAAAACAAAACATTTAGAGAAGAATTACTGGATTGGATCCGTAGATGGAAGGAGTTAAATGTTAAAAAGAATCAGTATAAAAACGTGAAAAGATCAGTAATTAGCACAAACCAGCACCTACTTGAGAAAATTGAAAAACAAAACGTAAAGATTGTTAGGTTAAAGGCTAAGTTGACTGAAGCACGAAGAGTTATCTCTCTTCGAAGTAGAACATGAAGGTTATTCTAATTTTCCTTGATTGTATTGGATGTTAAACAGGTAATGACATGTTTTGTAATACATGCCTGTAAAATCGCAGATTTTACAGGCATGCGTTAAAAATCTTAGTTTATTTTGTTAAATTTATTATGAACAGCTTTAATGAGATTCTTCGTTGGTTGAATGCAGGTGGGTTTATCATAATTTCTCTACAGAATTTCAGGACATGGTTAATACGTTGGCACGAAGATGTGGATGTTTGTTACGAGATGGACTTTCAACAATTACCAAGAATCTTCCAAGTTCCTGGACTCAGGCTAGTCGTGTTTTGTTTATAGTGACAGGTGTGATATAAGAGATTAGATTCTCTTTTCAGTTAAAAGAACCCTATGATACTGTATGTGCATTAATGGGTAAAACTGAATCATAGTAGTATATAAGTTAAGAGTTTTGATGAACTCATGGATGGAGTGTTTGAAGAAAACGTACTGGAATTATATTTTGTTGCTGGTGTTTTGTTTATCTATGAAGATGGAACTTTGGATGTGAATACTACTGGACATCCACAGACTGATACCATTTCTGGTATTTTTGTTTTAGATTATTATATATATATTTCAGCGCATTATCTTCTTTCTTTATATTAACACAGTGTGCTTTGATATACTGATGTTTAATTACATTTTTTCACTTTATCAGCTCAAGATAGTATTTTGAATGAACATCTCATTATGATTATTTTTATTAGTATTTTTACTGTAAACTTAAGTTATAATGATATACTCTTCTATTTGTTTAAAATTTCATTTGTATGTTGACAGTGATTTTCAATAGACATTATCTTAAATTCAAATAGCTCTCTTGATGATTAATTATTAATCAATTTCAGAAAGTTAAAATTAATTGTTTATTTGCAGTTCTTTTTCAGTTCTGTTGTCATATAACATAGTGACTTATTATTCATGATTTAAATGTGTCTATTTGAATTATGCTTTAGTCTTTCTGTTCATATTTTACTGATTAATAGTTAATATAATATTTAAATATGCTCTCAACTGAGATAGGACATATAGATTAGTTTAGGTTAAATTTATTTTTGAAGTAGCTGAATTAACAACTGTTAAATCGACTTTCATACTTTGTACAAGTTTTATACTCTTAAAACTTCCCAAAAATCAAAGTCTTTCCTTAAGAAAGAAACCATAGGACAATTTATATATTTTAATTTAACCATTTAGGTAAAAATAACATTAGAATAGGTTAGATTTTGCTAGTTTTAGTTTCTCCTTAAGAGAAAAACCAGCTGGTAGCAGGACCACAACCTGCGAGGTTTTGTTAATTCAAACACACCAGACGCTGCTTTAAGCTGATTGTGTGGACAAAACCTCCTTATTTGCCTAGGTCAGAAAATCAGGCCAACAAATGGCGCTAGAAGGAGGGCCTGTCAATGAGTAATGGAAGGTAATGAAACATTTCCAACCAGCCAACAACCTCCAGAAGTCAGTAGATCACCTTTTATAGAAAATGTTAGGAATATCCTTGAACGTGATCCTATCACTTCTCCCTTTACTCCTGCACAAAGCGCTCAAACTATTGAAGAATCTAGACATATTCTTACTAGAGCATACACTAATCAGCTTGGTATTTCTCCAATAGATTATGGTCTACCTAGACAGCAGCGACATAATCCACAATTGACCATAGTTACGCAAGATTTGGAGATAACTGGTAGTACTCCACACCATCAGATTGAAATACATCAAAGGCAGATTACACAAACTAATACTGTGTAGGAGGCGGTTCTGATCAGCCACCTTCTCCTCCTGAGTCACCGCCTGATAGTCCAAGATATTCCAATTCTGGAAGTTCCTCTAGTTCTCAAGGAAGTACAATGGAAGGAAATGCACCTGTAGGAGGAGGAGGTAATCCTCCACCCAATCCACCCAATCCACATCTCCCTTGGCTAAGGGTAGCAACTGTAGCAGTCCCTGGAGTACAACATCCATTGCTGAAACACTCAGATAAACTTCTTCCTAAGTTTAACCCAGATGACAAAGAACCTGCAGAGGTGCATATTGACAAATTCATGTTGGTTGTTCAGACTTTGGACGTTCAGCATGAAGATGTAGTTTGCCGATTGTTTCCTCTAACTTTTGAAGGAAGAGATTCCACCTGGTATTTTTCATTAGTACAGGGATCTATCAAAAATTGGGGGGAATTCAATAAGGCCTTTCTCGATAAATTTGGGGAAGATAAAACACCCGCTCTTTTATCCCTAGAGTTATCTAGGATTAAAATGGAACCTGAAGAAAGAATCAAATATTTCAATCAAAGGTTTCTAACATTAAAAAATAAAATTCCAATTGCTTCTCAACCTCTGGAAGACATAATTATTGAGAATTATATGTCAGCCTTACCTAAGTATTCCGGGATGTTTGTAAAGAGAGCTGGAAAAACAACATTAATTGAAACATTTGAAGAAGCCATTAAAGTAGAAAAGGACTCCATGTCCTATGAACCAGATAGAAGCAGGAAATATGATTCTTTTCCTTGACGGAAGACGAAAAAAACCAGTTCAGATAAAGATAAAGCATTCGATGTAGAACAGCTGCAAAACGCTATTCGAACGTTAACCAATGAATTTATGGGGTTGAAGAAGACTAACTCTGAAGCTTCTCCTTCTAGGAGTTATTTCAGAAATCAATTTAAACAAAATCCTAATGAAAATAATAAGCATACACCACCTAACATAGCTACAAATGAAGAGATATTTAATACAATTCGAGCTGTTCTATCGTTGTTTGAGTCTCCTTCTAGTCAAGAGATGAATGAAAATGAAGAAGAAGAGGAATCAGAAAATGATGAAGAATCAGAAGAACCTCAACAAGTTAATGGTCATTTTTGGGATAGTCTTGTGAAAGAACATGAGAGCAGAAGTCCACCTACAGGACAGCATGCATATAATTCTCGTAGTAAAGCATTTACAAACACTCCTGGTGCTTCAAGTTCTACTACAAATAACAAAAAAAATAGTTCACAACCAAACAAACAAACTCAATCCAGCAAGCAGACTCAGCCAACCAAAGGTACCCAAACCATTCAAAATGCTCCAAAATTAGATTTACAATATGACATAATCGAAGATTTAAAGAAGACACGTGAAAATATCAGTATGTACGATCTCCTTCAAATCTACCCAATGCCTAATAGTCATATTATAAATCCTGCAGTAAGTTCAATTGTCCCTAATGCAAAACAAAATGTTGCTGCAAATAGTTCCAACAACGATCCAACATCAACTGAAAAAGGGAAAGCAACGGCTGACAAAGCTTCACTGATAGGTAATAATTCTAAATCAACTACACCTCCATTCTTACTTACCTTTGAAATTTTCAATAGGAATGTCCATAACTGCATGGTTGATTCCGGAGCATCCTCCAACATCATGCCTTTATCAGTATGGAAGAAATTGAATGGAAAATTTGTCCCATCAAATTCTCAAATAACTCAGTTGGATAGGACAAATGTAAAGGTTGTAGGAGAAATGAAAGATGTCTTAGTCATAATTGCTTGCAATCCCTCAGTTTATCAAATTATAGATATTGTTGTTGCTGATATCCCAGATGCATATGGGCTGTTCTTAAGTAGGGATTGGTCCCAACAGCTGAACGGTTTCTTTGCTACTGATTGGTCAACATTGTGGTTACCTAAGA
>LPNX010481639.1:85442-96278 GCA_001517045.1 Pseudotsuga menziesii
TCGCTAAGCCATGTTAACATTAGAGTATGCGATTTCATCACCTTGCATGCCACCACTTATCATGATTAAACTGGAGATCACTGTTAAGATTGACTGAGTTTACAAGGAGCCGTTTGTCAAGTTGATAAACGATTATCACTTGGATCAATGAGTTGGCATGAGAACGTGGCTTATACCTCTTGATAAAACGACAACTGTAAAAATATGAATGCATCGTATTAATAGTGTTAAATGCTGATAGTCATTTCCAATTAACATCGATGTACTAGCCATTATCATTGCTATCTGTAATCAATATTTTGAAATTATGATCTATCAATCACAATATCTCTGGTTCGCCAATTTGGTGGTCATCACTACTAGTCATGGTTAAACGTAAATAAACCTACATGAATCATTATATAACGTGAAGTTGCAGCATTCAACACTGCTAAGATTCAGCTAAAATGGCCAAGTCTAGAGATATCATATCCGTCAGATCCGAAGCATGCGAAGATTTCCCATCATGTCATATGTGTGGGTACCTATTCCCTCTATGTTCACCTCTCCGTTCATTTCAGTTCGAGGCCAGGAGAGCGTAGAAGAAACCATGGCTCCTCTGAACCGTTATGAAATCTTTAGTTCTGAACTTATAGAAGCTGACCAGGAAGTTGCTATGCGATTCGAGAAAATTGGGTGGGGGCATTTCTTTAGAAGTTTCGATGGCCGCCATGCAGAGATTACTAAACTGTTCGCCATGAATTTTAATGGTGACAGTGTGCAAATTGGGGGTTTTGAGTTTATTATCAATGAAGATAAGATCGCAGAAGCCACTAAGCTTCCGCAGGTTGGAGAACGTTGGTTTAAGGGTAGCATGGTTAATAAGAAGAAATGTTTGGCTCTGTTGCTGCCATTGCCGGATGATACTAAGCTGAAGATAGGCGTCCCTGTTAAATTTCTAAATCCTGAATGGAGAGTTTATTACGAAATACTGGTAAGGTACGTGTCTTGTGACGGACGTTACTCCCATTTTCATTACTACCATTTAAGATTGTTGTTAGCGGTACAAGGTTGTAAGCTTAATTTGCCATTCTATTTGTTGCAAAGCTTAAAAAAGATGTCTCAGACTGTTAGGAGTTTTAGTAATCCCGACAGAAGCCTTTTCCACCATGGGTTAATAAAAGTTATATTGCAATATCAATTATTTGCAAATGGCAAGTCATGGGATAGTTTTTTAGTCGACTGTCAGTTGGGTCCGACGCAGCATTGGTCGAATCCTTCCCCACGAATTCGTAAGAAACGAAAAGCCATAAAATCTGAGGTTAATAATACTTCTGAAACTGTATCAGAGGTAAAAGGGTTCAAGGAAGTCAGCATACCCATAAACGATGGGATTAGTAATGATAATGATAGGAATGCAGTCTCTTGCGATTCTAAAGCAGTCTTGGATCAACCCTTATCTGGTAAAAATGATAACACCCCTGCAGAAACAGAAGAAAGATTAACCAAAAGTAAAACTGATAATGATTATGAATGTGAAAATATATTTGAAACAAATAAACTTGATGAATATAGCAGAGAACCTATGTGTAGATTAGATCATCTGGCTCAGATTTGTTGTGATAAGGAATGGCTTGGTTTTGAAAACCTATCGTTTTCAAGAAGGGTTACGAGGAGCATGTACAGTACCCATACGATTTCGGGTTCTATAGTTAATCAGCAGGCTTCCTAGCCTGCAGTTGTCAATATTGAAGATGACATCCCGTCATCTATCCCTGATACAATTAATGTAAATAACCCTACTTTCGTACAGGGTAATGATGCCAAATCAGGCAAGGACGAGGTTACTCAACCAGGTATAGATACGGGTATTGCAGATCCTGAACTATTGTCCATCCAGTATATTGACAGCCCTATTTCTCCTCAGGTAACAAGTGAAGATGAGACTCTACAACATGTACTAGATAATGCATACCAAGATAAAATTATGGAGTTAAAGGGTAAACTCAAGCATTGCCTATCCAGTACAACGTTGTTAGAGGAGGAAAACAAAACATTTAGAGAAGAATTACTGGATTGGATCCGCAGATGGAAGGAGTTAAATGTTAAAAAGAATCAGTATAAAAATGTGAAAAGATCAGTAATTAGCACAAACCAGCACCTACTTGAGAAAATTGAAAAACAAAACGTAAAGATTGTCAGGTTAAAGGCTAAGTTGACTGAAGCACAAAGAGTTATCTCTCTTCAAAGTAGAACATGAAGGTTATTCTCATTTTCCTGGATCGTATTGGTTGTTAAACAGGTAATGACATGTTTTGTAATACATGCCTATAAAATCACAGATTTTACAGGCATGCATTAAAAATCTTAGTTTATTCTGTTAAATTTATTATGAACAACTTTAATGAGATTCTTCGTTGGTTGAATGCAGTTGGGTTTATCATGATTTATCTATAGAATTTTAGGACATGGTTAATACGTTGGCACGGAGATGTGGCTGTTTATTACGAGCTAGACTTTCAACAATTACCAAGAATCTTCCAAGTTCCTGGACTCAGGCTAGTCGTGTTTTGTTTATAGTGACAGGTGTGATATAAG
Source organism: Pseudotsuga menziesii (assembly GCA_001517045.1). Taxonomy (NCBI): domain Eukaryota; kingdom Viridiplantae; phylum Streptophyta; class Pinopsida; order Pinales; family Pinaceae; genus Pseudotsuga; species Pseudotsuga menziesii. Next base: position 88,020 of record LPNX010481639.1, read on the forward strand.
AGATTAGGTTCTCTTTTCAGTTAAAAGAACCCTATGATACTGTATGTGCATTAATGGGGAAAACTGAATCATAGTAGTATATAAGTTAAGAGTTTTGATGAACTCGTGGATGGAGTGTTTGAAGAAAACGTACTGGAATTATATTTTGTTGCTGGTGTTTTGTTTATCTCTGAAGTTGGAACTTTGGATGTGAATACTATTGGACGTCTACAGACTGATACCATTTCTGGTATTTTTGTTTTGGATTATTATATATATATATATATATATATATTTCAGCGTATTATCTTCTTTCATTATATTAACATAGTGTGCTTTGATATACTGATGTTTCTCAATACTCAGTTCACCGTCCTCGAAAAGAAACTTCGTTTGCTAGAAGGCCATCAGAGTGTCCCGGGATGGGACACTCGTGAGTCTTAGGGGCCTGTTGGGGCGCACACCTTAATGGTCCCTAATTTTGGTAACTCTGCGGTTTTGTTGTGGAAGTTGTATGACTCAAAATAGTCTTAGGGGTGTCGGGGTTGAGTTAAAGTCCTCTTTTTGTAATAAACCCATGGTTTAAGTCCAGGGTTTAGGGTTCGGAGTGCCCATGGTTTAAGCCCACGGTTTTGTAATAATGTGCTGTATAAATAGGCACTCTTGTAACTAAGTCAGGTTAGGCTTTTTGTGTAAGAGGAATTGATGCAAAGCTAAGGATATTTTGTAAGAAAATGTTAAGTCCCAGTTGTGTGCGTGGATGACCTCTGCAGCTGTGTGCACGGCTTTGAGGAATTGAAGGGATTTGCAGCTGAGTGCATAGATTAGAACTTTGGTTTTTGTAGAAAGTTGAATAAAACACAGTTCTGTGGACGTAACCACTACACTGGGGGTGAACCACGTTATATCTTGTGTCGTGGTTCTGTGTGTTGTTTTTGTTTTGTTTTTTCATGCATTAATATCTATATATCTGATAAGTAAATATCACTGCTAGATAATAACTTCGTTGTGAATTCCCAGTAAAGGGTTGCGCAAGACACTGTTTGTTTATCTAACCATGAAGCTAAATAAGTGAATGTTAAGCTCTGTGATTTATATTTATAATCTGTTTAAAAGCTAAAGGTACAATAATATCCCTCTTCTGCTTGTAGAAACCTGGTTCTGCGACACCCCATAGCAGTTTCGGGTGAGACTGCAACCTATTCGCAGGTTTTTGCTGAAAGGGCCAACTCTGTGGGTCTTTTGTTGGGGCGAAGTTAAAGGTAGAAAACCTGGGTCTGCCCTATAGCCCAATAGCGGATTGCTAAAATCATGGAGTATGATGTAGATATCAGACCTACCAAACTAGTCAAGGGACAAGGTTTAGCCAAGCTATTGGCTGAATCAAATTGCCAAGCTTTAAGATTGCATTTGATCGCAGAAGAGCCAGCACAAGAAGAAAATCAGGCAGAGCTGGAGAAAGAAAAGATTATGGACTTCTATTCAACATCTACATGGTATGCAAACATTGTTTATTTTCTGTTGTATTTGAAATGTCCTGAACACTTAGATAGAAAAGATGCTAGGTCTTTGAAGCTAAGAACTACTAAGTACTATTTGGTAGAAAAACAGTTATTTAGGAAGGATCTAGGGGGTATTCTACTCAGATGCTTAGAAAAACCTGAAATTGAAGGAGTTATTTCTGAGTCTCATGAGGGTGCTTATGGAGGTCACAAGTATTGGAAGGCAACATCATACAAAATATTAAGAGTTGGGTACTATTGGACCTCTTTATTTGCAGATGTATACCAGCAGGTGAGAGCTTGTATCCCTTGTTAGAAGTTTGCTGGTAAACAAAAATTGTTGTCATTGCCTTTAAAACCAATTGTAGTAAATGCCCCTTTCCAGCAGTGGGGTCTGGACTTTATAGGAGAGATAAGTCCATTTTCCTTAGGACAATACAGGTGGATTTTGACTTCAACGGACTTATTTACCAAATGGGTGGAAGCTATCCCCACCAGGAATGCCATAGATAAAGTGATTATGGAATTTATTGAAGAAACTATCCTCAGTAGGTTTGGGTGCCCTTAGAGAATAGTAACAGATAATGCAAAGGATTTTAAGTCTAAGGCAATGGGAGCATTTTGTGAAAAGAATGGCATCTTGTTGAAACATTCAACTCCTTACTATCCCCAAGGTAATGGTTTAGCTGAGTCCTCCAATAAAAATATCATTCAGAGTATCGGGAAACTGTTGAAGCATAATAAGAGATCATGGGATTCTATGCTGAAATATGCATTATGGGATGATAGAATAATAGTCAAGCAAGCAATTGGAACTTATCCTTTCCAATTTGAGTATAGTACAGATGCATTTTTTCCTCTTCAATTGGGCATCCCAGTGATGAATTTTTTTCAGGATTGTCTGGAAGAACCTAATGATATGCAGAGAAGGATTTATGCAATGATAGAGTTGCAGCAGAGTAGAGAAAAGGTGGAAGAAAAGGCAGATCTATACAGATTGAAGATAAAAGATAGATTTGACAGGAAAATCAAAGATAACACTTTCTCAATTGGTGACATGGTTCTAAGGTGGGATGCTAGGAAAGAGCAAAAAGGGAAACATGGAAAATTTGATAACCTCTGGTTTGGCCCTTTCCTAGTATCTATGTTTTTGGAAAATAAAACTTTTGTCCTACAGACTTTGGAGGGTGAGGAATTGTCAAGTCCAGTTAATGGATGATTCCTCAAGCATTTCTACAGTTTTTGAGGGGAATTTCAGTTTTTTCATGGTATATACCGGTGTGAGTAAAACACAATAAGGAATCCATAACCCAATGGAAATTTTGCAGATTAGTAGGTAGCAAGAAAGAAGGCATTGGTGTACAGGTTCTTGAAGCCTCACAAAGAGGACTTCATCCCACAGCAGGAGCCAGATGTTAGGTCATGATTTTCTCTTCCTTAGTTTTATGCTTTTATTTATATTTTTGAACCTTGCTAGTATTTTGCTTTTAGGAATTTTTGTTTATAAAGGTTAATTTTGAGTTCAAGCCTTTTAGTTTTCATCATTTTGATTTTTCTTGTTTTTAAGCCTACTTTTATAAATTTTTCTTAGAGTTCATTCTTGAAGGGTTCTACAAGGTATATATGGATTAAATGGTTTCATAAATGACACTAAGGTCGATATTAAGCATATAAACCAAGTATTAAACCTTATTAGTGACTTAATGATGTGAAATTATGTGTTTGGACTTTATTGTAGCGCAAGAGCGAAATTAATACACTAGAGTGCTACAAGAAAGTCACAAATGCCAAAATCATTATTTTTCAGTCTGATTTTTTGGGTGTCTTGTCCCTGCGGTGTTAATCACATCATTTGTTACATTTGATATGTGTCTTGCAAGGTTTATCATTGAAACAGGTGGATGGTCATCGTATGAGGGAGATCGTGGCAATTGCATGCAGTTCATGGTGAATGATGACAGCGAGTTGAACGAGGCAAAGTTTTCAGGAATATGTTCTTAATATGAAGGATACAAAGGTATTGAAAGTCGTTGTGAGAACATGCTGCTGAGATATCAAAGTTTTTACAACTAAATGAAGAATTAGGGCTTTCCAGCAGCGATAGTTTGAAGGGATCTGGAAAGTTAGAGACAGCTGGAACGATAAATTTGACACCTAACCCTTGAAGAGATCGCATTTCAGTGCTTGTATTGAGCTTCTGAGCAGGTACCGCACATGGCATTTGATAGGGTTTGTTTAATTTGGGGTTTTCTAATAATATCCATAATGTCAAAATTCGAAGGAAGGATATGAGTTTGCTCACCTAATAGACTATGAATGATGAAATATTAACAAATACATCCAAGTATTCATCGTTTAAAATAGTAAACTTCAGAGCAGAACTGTTGGAGGTCCCTAAATTTTGTGATTAGGTCAAACAGTTGCAAATTTGGTACAGAAGATTTCCTGAACTGTGTAATAGGGTAGACTGTGAGGATTTGAAGATAAATAGACTATGGAATAATTGACAGGTGCTGTAAACCATAGTGAAAATGAAGAAAAGTGAAAAACAAATAGAGCTGAGCCCACTGATTTAAGTTGGATAGATAAATTTCCAGAATGTGCAGAACTATTTGCAAATGCAGGATGGTTGATTTTCTTCAAGAAGATCGATGGATACCATGCAGATGTCTACCATAATTTTGCTCAGTGCTATGACAAAGACACTATGTCTTTTGATACTTTGCAATTAAAATTTACCAAGGAGTTGGTAGCTGAGGCAACAAGCATTAAGAATGAGGGAGAACTATGGTTTAAGAAGGTGCCATTCACCTTCAATGCACAAAAGTACTTACTACCTAGTGTAATTGCAGATTGGGGTAAAGGTGTACCCATTCATAACTTCAGGCCTGAATGGATAGAACCTATTAAAGTTTTACAGAGTTATATTACATGTGAAGGAAGATATGCCTTCGTTTTTAAATACCACTTCATATTTCTTCAACACCTTAGTAATGAGTCCAAGATGAACTTGCCCTTCTTCTTTCTAAAGAGCCTGCAGAAGATGTCTTGCAGAATTAAGGAGCACAAAAATAATACTAAACAGTCCATTTTCCACCATGGGCTTATCAAAATCATTATAAACACTATTTTGTAGAGTAGGGGAAAGACTTGGGAGTATTTCCTTTTCTGGTCAGGTTTTCAAAATGGTCAAGAAGGACATTCTCACAGAAGACAAGCTGATAAAGGACAGACCTTTATTAGAAAGCTCAGACAATAGGTAAAGGTTAAAGATGAAGACATGATTAAATTAGAGGAAATTTCAGATCATGCAAATGAATATTTTGAGTCTAAACAACACCTTGATGACATTGAGAGAAAAGATATACAGTCTGATAATAAGGAGACCGAGCCTGTTGAAAATGATGTAGTAGCAGAGACAATTGTTGCTGAAAATATTGTACCTACAAAGAAAATTTCAGGTGAGAAAGAGGATATGGAAGTTAAAAAACAAAGTCCAATCACAGTTCTATCAAAAGATGAGAAATGTGTGTTTGAGGATCATAAAGTCCCTGTTAGTGATGTAACTAGGGTTTGCACTAAAAAGGAATCCCATAGCCAGGGTGATTAGGTAGCATTACCAAAGAGAAAGAAACTAAAATTTGTTGAATTTGCCTCAGTTACCCATGAGGGAAAAACTTTCAAGATGTTGGGGGAAATATCTCCTGTGTGGAGACCCAAAACCAGACCCAGAAACAAGCTCAGACTAAACATGAAGAAGTTGCTGAACCCTAAATTGAGCAAAGAAAGAGCAACAGTGTTAGATGATTCCTCATCTTATGAAAAATTGAATAATGATAAGGGTGACAGTAAAGGTAAAAGGCCAATGGAATTAGAAAGAGAGTAGGTCCTTACTGAGACTAAACTATCTGATATATTTTTAGAGGTACGAAGTCAAATGTTGCAGGAATAGCAAGAAGGTGAGATAAAGGCTTCTCACTCAAAAAATAAGGTGATGGTTCATGAAAAGGTTCCATGTGAAGCTGAGACTGAAGAAAACCTAATTTTTCCTGAAACTCCTACAGAATTGTTGCCAGAAGATGAATAAATTTATAAGAGATTAAACATTGCATGTCTTCCAAATGAAATGCAAACCACAGCAGGAAATAAAGCCTTTGATTCAGAAAAAGAGAATTTCTAGAGAAGTGTAAAACAGTATAAGTACTAGGTGGAATATATGCAGGAGACAAATGATGGCTTGGTCATGGAAAATAGAAGACTCAGAGAGGATTTGGATCAGGTTAATAGCCACTATTAGGAGCTGATTGCAGTTTCAAGAGAGGCATTGAAAAGGAAGAGGAATACTGAAGGTCAATTTACAATGTTAAAACAAACCATCAAGGATCTACAGCAGCAAAATGAACAACTCATTAGAAGGATGGCAGATATGGAAGCAGATCAACTGAAGGCCAAAAGAAAATCCCAAGCCCTAGAAGGGATAGCCTTGTTAGTTGAAGCAGATAAAGATATGTAAAGCTTGTTAACACAATCAGTTATTAGTTATGTTTTGAAGGTTATTTAATTTTTTTAATTATTATTTAGATAAAACTATTTCGATGAGTAGGCTGAAAAGTAGTTAGGGTTCAGTCCTTAACCAATTTTGAAAGATAGTATTAATGTATGTCACAAAGAGGACTGATGGTTCGATTTTTTGGCTGGCAAGAGGAGGTCTTTAGACTTGTCCATAAGCTAAGTAAATGACTCTTGTGTGTATTTGAAAGACTGATTATGAAATATATGCTTTATTTACCCTTCAGTTTGTTCTATGGCTTCATTTATAGCTTGTTTTAGCTACTCAGTTGGTAATTTCATTACTGGTTTAAAGTTTTATACTTGGAGTGATTACCATTTGTGGATGAACCTCAGTGTTTTTTTTTCTGTTGGATAATGGTTATTATGTTATGCATCTCAGTTTTTCTATGCTTATGATTTAGTGTTTATTTGGATTTATGAATGCATTCCCTCTTGTCATCAGACTTCTTAACCAAAAAACCTTAAAAACCTTAAAAACCCTATTTTGTTTTATTGAAATATTTGAGATTGTGTTGGCTTGTTCTCTTGTATTCTGGGAACAATTTCTGGCATAAACAACCTCAAAGACAGCCGAAACCCCAGAATATGATGTTTTATTTGTTTCATCCGGTTTTTTGGTCCGATATCGACCTCCATTGCAGACCATAGCCTTATGGTGTTTTACCTGCAATAAGCATTACACGAAAATATTACACAACCATTCAGTCCTTATGCAACAATACATGGAAAATAAGAACATGTACGTCAATAAGTAATTTGCAAAATAAAATATTTAGAGGGATATTTGATTAATTATATGCTTGTCATTTTATCTTTTACACCATATGCCAAATCGATTTCCCTTTTTGTTAGATTGTTATCTCCATTGCATTGTGCTTCTTTTACTAATGAAGCCACACCTTCCCATGATATTCCATGACCCGATTGTGCGCATCGTTCAATCCATACCTTCATCCAGTCAAGATTGTTTGCAATGTATAAATGAATTGAATCCCATTCTTGACCAACTGTTTAATGAAAATAACCATTAAAATGAAAGAAAGGTGTAAATTTCCTGAACAAAGATGTATATGCTCTTAATTGAAGCAATTATGACTAGAAAATACAATTAGAATATGAAGGATATAATAAACATCCACTAGCTAATAATTACCTTTCAGCTTCCTTAATATACCTTTCCCCTTTAGTTTCTCCCCTTCAAATTTGTTATTGGAGTCTGGATCACAAATGCAACGTAAATTGAGATTTGACGCTAAAATAGGAAGATATTCACTAGCATACAACATGTTTTGGTATACCGTTAATCCTTCCATCATAGAACCCTCCACATGTGCTCGTTGTCTCACCAAACCCTTCATAAATTTCAAGTACCTTTCAACCATCCACATGGACCTTGAGTGCACAGGTCCACAAAACTCAATCTCCTCAACTTGGTGTATGAGGTAGTGTTCTTGTGCATTGAAAAATGCCGATGGTAGATGCTTCTGCATTTCACACATGAGACGAGGAATTTCTTTCCTCCAATACTTTATATCTTCTTTATGGATTTCTTTAGATGTCAACCATCTACAAGTGATGCAAACCAATAACGATATTTAACAAAAATAAACATTAAATTACAATATATGCTGAAATAGTGCAAGTAATAGCTAGTTACCTCATGTATTTACCAAGATTATATATAACTTGTTTGAAATTGTTGTTGAAGTTGTCTAGGAGAGAGAGAGGTAGAACATACTGTATCAATATACAAACCACACCATTTACTAAACAAAAAGTATACAAAGAAGAAAAAATTATATGGACGTAACAATAATAATTACCTTGATGAAGACATGCCAATCATGTGTTTTGACCCCCGCAAAAACACCTTTTTTAGTTATAATATTCTTCAATTTTGCACAAAAACCGGTGGGAAATTTAATTTTCCGCATTACTTCTTTGACAACATTGCTTTGTTGCTCCGTAAAAATCCATGGAATTGAGTTTATATTAACTTGTTCTCCGTTGGTATGAAATTGGATGACGTCTTTCATTGCATGGTTGCTTTCTTGAATGTCTTTGCACACTTTCACAATTTTATCTTTCTCCCTCCTTATCTCTAGTGGTCGCCATAAGGTTTCAGTAACATTCTTTCCAATATGCATTGTATCAAACAAATGAGCAATTTGTAGGTGCTCATAGTAGGGAAACCTGCTGAATTGAA
>LPNX010481639.1:99326-112596 GCA_001517045.1 Pseudotsuga menziesii
TATTCAGGGGTTGTGGAGAAGAAATCCATCTTAATAGCTCTATCCATGTGGTTCTCAACCCACCAGGTTTATCAAGCACCTTAGGCCCTCATTCACCAACCCAAAATAGTATGGGGACAAATCCACTGCATGCAAGCAGCCAAATAGCTATTCAAGCGTATTACATGGAAAAACACAGCCAAGCCATTGTGTCAAACAGCAGCTGACACATTCAATTAAACCCACAACAAACCAATCTTCAACATTATCGCTGTGAGACTTACACAAAATGCAAATGGTCAAAAAGACATGGCCAACATTCACATCCCAGCGTGGATTCACTGGTAAAACACCCTGATCCTCTACCCATGCCACATTGTAGGTAACTCAGTCAAAAATGCGTGGGGAAAATCACTCCCATCAATCAGTGGGAAAAATCCCAATAATTTCTGCTGCGATCTGCTATGATGGATGAAAACAATACATAGTCCAATGCGTGGAGGTAGAAGCAGGTTCTCTGCATGGATGGAAAGAAAAAAATTATAGACTGGTAATTAGCACTAGAGAGAGGAGGAGAACCCCCACACAATGGATGGTAAAAGATTTTATCTCCCGTCCTACATGAGGAAGACAAACAGCCATGATCCGAGGGAGTGGGCAGAACAGTCCCTACGTCGTGGAGAGGAGAGCAAGCGTGGGCATGGTAGTGGTATTCTTTCCATCCAATCACTGCATCAACTAACAAAAAAGGAAAATAACCAAGGGTGGTGGTGACACATAGTTTTTCCCCATGACTCAAAGTTTCACATCCCCCTTTCCTTATCCTTTGGAATCATGCCCCTTCTCAATTTAGTTTCTGCGAACATAGCTGGTTGGGTTATTTAATTAAAATTGTGTGTTTACATGATGCCACAATTAAATATATGCTGCATGTCCCGATATACCATCGATGACCATTCCTAATAAAAACACAACATAACCAAATCTATGGTGGGGCCTTGGCCTTTAGCTCCGCACTGAGATTATTTACAACATATGTATCCTATGTATTTTAATGCAAGTGGGGTTAAAACTGGGGTATTACAATCCCATAGTCTAGCAAGCAATTGTTGGTTGTCTTCATTTGGATCTGGAATATTTAATCTATTTGACAATTTTCATAAAATTCGTTAATGAATATAACCGGTTGTCTTAAAAAATCAAGTTCTGCACATCAACCACGCATCAACATTTTTTCAAATAGAGAGAAGTCGAAGAATACAAAATTCTTGACAAACTGTCTATTGATGAAAAAAAAATTCCCACAACCGCCCATTGAAGAATAAAACAATTCCTGAAAACATCTGTCGAGGAACAAAGAATTTCTGCAAATCTTTCGTCGCTTCTACAACAAACATGTCGAAATGTTTAAAACAATTTATATTTATAATGGACATGCGTCGAATATTCGACATCTTGAACATAGTTACCGTTGAAAGTATGGGACCATAAAATTTAAAATCATGTAAACATTAATTTTTTTTTATAAAAAAACCTATACAGCCCGTCGGATATCTGGTGCTCAGGGGTCGGATAACCAACATTATTGGGTTCATAGACGTCAAAGATCTAACACGGAAGTGTCGGATAACCGACACTAAAAGGGTCGAAAATCCGACGCCCTTGTGTCAGATATTTGACGGCACTATAAATATTTTGTTATCGGCATTATTTTGAGTAATTTCTATCCGACACATCCGTGTGAAATGTCGGATGACATCAGATTCTGACATCGGAATTCAGGTTCAAACCCTGTTGTGCTTGTTGTGAACCAATATAATGTTGACAGATTCAAACGGATAAGTGAAATACTTATGGTTTATGGATGAATGGACTGTTATTTATGGATTATATTAGTTTACTTTTCATTACATAATCATTTGGAGTTATTTTGTTGAGTTCACAACATTTGGAGAAGTTTTCCTATCATTTCCCCAAGGTTGAAACTAGTCTTTTTGCATCTAATTTAAGGGAGTTATAGCAAACATTAAAAGTTTAATGGTGATGCATATGAGTTCATATTGATGTAGTTTAAATTTACCCTGCTTCCATTCATAAATTTGAGTTTTTTTGAGTCCATTTGGGAATCCATTTTTCAGTATTCATTGTGGGGGAATTAGAACCCCAAATTACTAGCCACAACTCCTACCTCGACCAGAATATTAAACAAGTTTTTAGAAGAATTTAGAGGGTCATAAAGATTCCCTAAAAATCATATTCAAATCTTAATATAAATAATATACCTTTTGTGAATACTTGGGATCATTTGGACCAATTTGGAGACCTAGACATCAAAACTAGTCAAAGGTCGAAATAGGGAAAAAAATTAAAAAATTGGTCATTTAATAAAATTTCAAAAAGGGAAATTACAGAGGTATCAGAGAAATGTGTTTGATCCTGATGTGGGATGATATTTATGTGGAAAATAATTTGGGTACAACCATTATATATTCAAACCAAAATTTCTTTTGTTGAAGAGGAAACTATGACTATGGATGAAAAGGGAACCTCATATGATGGAGAGGAGCATATAAAAATCATGGAACCTATCTTTGAATACATGACCAAGAATATTATGAAATGATTCAAATTTTTGGCTATCCGAAGTTGGAGAAAATATATTTATCTTAAAAATACCAAGGGGAAAACTACATCAATTTGCTTGAAGGAGAAAAAGGAGGAGACCCATGAACCACTTAATTTTGAGATAGGTGAAGTAGAAGAAGTAGTACATGAAGAGGATCGAAAGTCACTCCCAAGTGACTCTGAAAAATATGAAGAGACATCACATGATTATGGAGAATTTTCCATTGAAAATATTGAATATCATCTTTAGGCACATCCTACTTTGGAAATGAAATAAAGAGCATCTACTAATGGATTCTTTAACTATGAAGGAATACCTACCGATGGGTGCTCACACCTCTATGTTGTTACATAGATATCACTTTTGAAAGTGTTTTTACAAGACAAAATTCCATTAAACATGAAAATGAATACCTTTTAGAATTTGAAGAAGAAACAAGATCAACTTCCCCATAACCACTTGAGATTCATGAAGTTGGTCCAAGCAAGAAGGAAGAAGATGAGGAGGTTCATTTGCAAGAGCCTCATTTTCTTGAAGGGTCCTTAAATATGAATGAAAAAAAGATCCAAGAGTCCCTTAGCATACTCCATGACACTCAAGAATTGGTATCAAATTCTTGTTGGAATTTTTCTTCATTGGAGGAGCCATCATTCCTTGAAGACGTGGAGAAGATTCAAAGAGCAATGTGCAAAATCAAAGGTAATTTCATGTCTTTGATCTTTTATAGAAAAAATGTGATTGAGCTCAGTGATTGGTTACATGAATCCTACTTAAATAATAATGAATATATTCATAAGATCCAAATTCAAAGTGAGCAACTTCTTAAGAGGTTGCAATATACTTGTTCCTCCTCCTATGTTTTATAATTTCATATGGTAGAGTGCTTAGAGGATTCTCATGACATGAGGGATCATGAGAAACATGGAAAATTGCAGGTTATTGATTTGTTTGAATATGATATTGATGAGATCCAATCACTTGTTTTGGTGGAAGAGGAACTTGAGTTACCTCTTGAAAATGGTTACACACTTTTTGGAGAAGTGCATGATTCCGCCACCTTCAAATAAACCCATGAGGAAAGTTTTAAATTTTTAAGGGAGGTGAATAATCCTACCCCTATGGATCCTTCACATGATGAAATTTTTTCACTTTCAGATAATTTGGGTGAGTTGGTTCTTTCTCCTACATTCTACACTTCTAAGTTTTGCAGCATTCATCCTAATGAAGTATGGGTGAAAGATTTATTTTTTATAGTAGCACATGAAGAGTATGGAATTTATATATCTAGTTTTGATAATGACATGATTAGAGAACCATATTATTTACATTTGCAGCAACATCTTTTGTTACATTATGATGATACAAATCTACATGGGTGCACCCATGTTGTTAACTTGAGTCACTTGGAAACTCATGATTTTCCTTGCTCCTTGCTTAGTATATTTGATGTTGGAGGAACATATATATGATTGAGGAAAATTATTATTGGAAGCAACATTCTCTGTTATTTCATGATTATGTACATATTCATGGGTGTATTGATGATACTTCCTTGAGCCAGTTGAAGTATTCTTATTTTTCTTTCTCATTATTTGGTGCATATTTTAGTAGATATTTTCCATTCACTTCTTGGATGAAAGAATATATGGCTGAATATTTTGATGCATATCACATCCTTTTGGAGAAGCATTATAGGACATGGGATCCTCACCTATGTCATTGGAGAAACTTTTATTGGTCACTTGAACTTGTATGCACTTGGAAAATGGTGGTCTACTTACTTGGAGGTATAAGAACTTTCATGATTCTTTGATGAGGTACCTTCTTAATGTACATTTGTATGGTTTTGTTATGTACTTTCATGATCTATATTTTGTGCTCATTATTTTTGGAAGGGTGTAATACTAGCAATGGAATCCTGGAATTGCTTGGTTTCATCTCACTTGGAGTAGCAGTTGGGTTGTTGGTTTGAGAAAGCAAACCAACCTTTAGTTATTTGAGTTCATCTTTGCAGAGAAGTGTTCCAGTTTCCTATGTGGGAGACCTTTTGAGAGATGCATTCAATTTTCACATGCTTGGTTTTCATGGAATTTCATAATAGACATTTCAAACCATGTATGTATCAGGATCATATGGGACCCTGGCATCATTTTTGGTCTCATTGGTTTCAATTGTGGCGGCAACAAGCAACAATGGAAATTTATTCACCACTTGAGAAGATGATTGTAATCAGAGTAGTGCAGAAAAAATCATGGTGGTTCCTCTCTGAAATTTTCTTGGAATAATAAGAAACTCAAAGTTTGGTAACTCAGCATCGATTTCAAAGAAACATATAGAAGCAAAAAGAGGTGAAAGTTCAGAAAAGGTTTCCAAAATATGGAGGTAAAGATTACTTGCACACATTTTATTTTCATGGATTTTATTAATACATTTTGGTGTTAGTGGTGATGTTATAGTATATATCAATATGCACAATCCACATCTCTTTACTTTTGGGAACACAATTTGTAGAACATGAGTTCCACTACTTAGGTTGCAGCTAAAGAGAATCAATGGAAGAACTATAACATAGAACTTGGTGCAAAGGAAGGAGTAACAAATGAGGATTCCACTGGGGAATAAAATATATATATATATTACAGCATACAAACTTGGAATTTCTTGAGGACAAGAAATATTGAGTAGGGAGGATTTGCCATGTCCCCAATTAAATAATTGCATAGCAGGACAATTCCATCAATCCTACTAGTTCCCTAGGTTGGATGGATACATTTGGAATTATAATAAGGGAGCCAATAAATTATGTTTGAACATTAGAATGGAATAAATATTTAATAAAGGATCTAAATAAATAAATACAAGGGAAAATCAAAGTGGCAATTGATCATGAAGATACATGGAGGATGTGGGACCCACACAAGCTATATTTTCTATGCCACATGGCATCTTCCTCTTGTCATTTTGAATCCATAAGAATTCCAAGGGTCTTGGGATGAGTTGGAAGGTCAATATACTTGGCATTAGTCAATTAAATTCGAATTGTAGTGGAAGAGTAACTCCCATGGAAGAGGCATTTTGGAGCTAGTGAGACACTTGGACTAGATTCCCTAGTTCTATGACAACAATGATGAAGATGCTATGACACATATGAAAAAAATCAGATATGAAGGATGAAATCTGACATATTTTACATGTCAAGTTCAAATAGAGCATCCTTGAGGGCGCTCATGTGAGTTGGGGAATCTCAATGGGATCCTACTCAAATTGGGGGAAGATGGAAGGATAGGAAAGGGAGGAAACATGGAAAATCATGAGCACAAACCCAAATTCGAATTGGATTGAGTTTATGGATGGATTGTAACCTTATAAGGCTAAGAATTTTTATAAATTACAGGAATAAATCAAAAGGAGAGCTTTTGATCATTTGTAAAATGAGAGAGCTAGTGGATGACTAGTTCTTGCCTTAGCCAATTTCGAGGGTGAAAGATTCCCATCCAAGTTGGTGTTTGGAGAGGCCACTCAGGTCTTTAATGGAGATTTAACGAAGTAATAATTTTCAATTTCCATATACATTAAATCTTTTGGACACTATAATATCAACTTGTTCTTTCATCTATTCCAAGTTTTCTCAGCATATTCTTGCTCTATGGATTGAGGCGCATTTGGTGAGCTATTGATTTAATTGGGGGAGCTTATAATGCCCCATTATTTTATGTTATGATTTAAATGATATGTATTTTAATTTCATAAGACTCTCAGATCTAAATACTGAAATATTTCATGTAAAAATGTTAATCAATGAAGAAATAGTGCCATTTCCCCACTATCTTGTTGTGAATCAATTTGATGTTAATGGATTCGAATGGATAAGTAAAGTACTAATGGTTTATGGATGAATAGAATTTTATTTATGTATTTAAATTTTATAATACTCTTAGTAAAAAATACCCAAAATATTTCATGTATAAATTTTAAACAATGAAGAAACAGTGCCATTTCCCCACTACCTTGTTGTGCATCAATATAATGTTGATATATTCGAATAGATAAGTGAAATACTGATGGTTTATGGATGAATGGAATTTATTGATGAATTATATGATTTTAATGTTCAGTACATAAGCATTTGGATTTATTTTTTTGATTTCACGACATTTGGATATTTTTTCCTGTCATTTCCCCCAAGGTTGAAACTAGTCTTTTTGCATATGATTTAAGGGATTTATAGCATAGATTAAAAGTTGAATGATAATGAATATGAGTTCATATTGATGTAATTTACATGAAAAATTATTCCATTCAGAAATTATATTTGGATTGAGTCCATTTGGGAAGCCATTTTCAGTATTTATTGTGGGGAGTTTAGAACCCCAAATTACTAGCCACAACTCCTACCTCGACCAGAATCTTAAAAAAGTTTGAAGAAGAATTTAGAGGGTCATAAAGATTCTCTGGATATCATAGTTAAACCTTAATATCATTCATATACCTTTGTGATTATTTGGGAGCATTTTGGCCAATTAGGAGACCTAGACATCAAAACTAGTCAAAGGTCGAAATAGGGGAAAAAAGTGAAAAAATTGGTCATTTAATAAAATTTCAAAAAGGGACATTACACCAAGTCACAGGTAAGAATAAAATATTTAGAGATAACTGGACTAAAGAATCAAAGAAAAAACTTGGAGAACCTAGAATTGCAAAGAGAACAAGAGAGGAAAACTTGGGAGGACAAATCTCAAGCATGGGAGACAAAATGCCAACAACCGCAAACTAAAAATGATAAATTACTGAAGTAGGTAACATGACAGTCATCCTTATAGGGATATAATCATATCATATGGGATGTGCTTATAATAGAAGAAACCAATCTCACACCTTATTTAGATTACATTTTAGACAAGGATATTGTGATGCAAAAAGCTAGGAAAATTATCATGGTAGTGAAGCAAGCCTTGAATAAAAAATCCAGAGACATAGCTCAGAATGCAATCAGTTTTTAAATAGTTTGATAGAGGAAGAGATAAGGAAGGAAAATATTACAAATATAATCTCAATTATTAGTAAGAAAAGTGGTGAGAAAATATCTATATTTGGATACAGGTAAAGATAAAATTGATATTATGAATCACCAAATTAAGGAATTTATCGAACTATTTAATCCCTTGTTCAAAAGAGGAATTCCTTTCTTTTGGGAAGAGAAAGGAGGTATGTAGTCTCAAAAGAAGTTTAATGACAAGTTGATTAGTTGCATACTAAATCATAGGAAGTTTGATGACTTGCAACAATCCTTGTCTGGAAAAATAGTGGTTGACAAATTGGATGGGGATTTTGAGATGATGTTTGATTTCAAAGCTACATGTGCTAATTATTCTTATGTGGATAATGTGGAGCTTAGGGTGTTGGTGAAGGAAATGGTCAGCCTAGATTTTGTAGCTATCGATCACTAGAATATTGTTGAACATTTTGGAAAAAACAAATACAGGTTGCGCCAATTAAGATACGAAGATCATGAAGAGTTTAAAGATGAAGATTAGTTATTAGTTATTTAGTTTGTCTTTAGATGTGGTTATTAGTTAATAAGTGTCAAGTGACACATGTAAAGTAAATTAGAGCTATTTTTAGCAATTAGTTATATTTTCTCCTCATGGAGCAATGTATAAGTACTTCTACATTTTATGAAAAAATGGTTGGAACCCGAGATATTTGGTGTTATGTACTATGTGACCTATCTTTAATAAAATTATAGAGTCGAATTCTGGCCTTTTGCTGCAAAGATTCATTTGTATTTCGTAGTTACAGTATGTGACTTCCTTTCTTATGTGCATGTCTTTCATGTTGAACTTTCCATTATGTGTTCTTTCATATATGGAATGAGTGTGTAATAGTTTGAGAATTCATACATGTTTATGCTCTGGCTATTATTTCAGATATCTACAAATACTTTCAGCTAAAGTTAGTGCAGAATTCATCTTTTTGGTGCTCTATATTTATGGAATATCATTATTTCTTCTTTATCACTAGTCAAACAACACTCTAACTGTGTCTGAAGTATTATCTTTCCTTTGCAGAATATTTCCATGCAAACAATTCTTTGATTCAAAAAAATATTTGTGACTCCATAGCCCAATGTATGCTTGCCTTGTTTCAACCACAAACGCAATTTAAATTTAAATTTTTATTTATACATCTAGCCTTGTTAAAACAAAATCGGTGAGAGATCCCTCTCTGGGAAGAAAGAATCCATCTTTCTTTCTTAAAGTGGTTCTGTTGTTACCTTGGGATTTACCTCTCACAACTTGGGTAGATTTTGAGTAATAACAAATTGGAGCCATTACCAAGGAACGCAAGTGAAAATCAGCCCTAGGAGAAACGACAAAGGTTCAGAGAAGAAAGGATTTCAGTGGGAAAACTGAAATTTCTGCAGTTGGAAAAGGTTGTTTGTTTGCCCCACTGACTCCACATTCATTCTAATCAAGATTTCAGAAGGCATCCTCACTTATAGGAGGTCACGTACATGAGGTAAACCTAATACTGAAATATTACAAATGGTGGATAATCCAGAAAGATTGTTTGGAAGTAGGGGTAAAGAAAAAATAAATATTTCTTAGTTTGGTGCATCATCTTCTCAAGAATTCCATAGCATTCAATACTTTGGGTGGGAAACAAATTTTGAAAGTTCCTTGTTGAGATCTAAATCTGAATCTGATTTGAAGGAGCAAATATTAATCCCAGTAGGTTAGAATCATATATGCTTGATTCTCTTTGGAAAAACATTCAAAACCCTGTGAAAACTGAAGAAATAGCTCTTGTTGTCCAAAAATTTCAGCCTTATATCCCACCAACTGTTCAAACCCATCCAGCCTTGAAAACCCCCCTTTTGTTCCAAATCCACATAGACCAATGACGGCTAGGTTTTCTCCTTTGGCTTTACCTGTTGTATTGCATGACCTTCCCCAAAATTATGCCCAAAGAATTTCCTTGTATGATGGAGATGGTAATTTCACAGTAAGACAACATGTTGATAGATTTGATGATTTCATTGGCTTGGAGGAGGTTGATGATGATGATGTTAAGATGAGGTTGTTTGCACAAATTTTTTCTGGAGAGGCAAAGAAGCGGTTTAGAGATTTACCTGGTAGATCAATTGCCACATTTGAAACTTTCCAAACTTCATTCTTAGAAAGATGAGATGATAAGAAAAATCCATTACAAGTGATTTCTCAATATAATAATCTCAAGAAAGGAGGTTTTGAATATGTCCATGATTTTTCAAGTCAATTTATGAGGGTGTATAAATCTATTCCTACTGATATCAAACCCCTTGTAGGAGCTGCAAAACTTCATTATGCTAATGCCTTTGACATTGATTTTGCATTATTATTGAGAGAGAGAAAATCATTTAGTCTTCCTATTATGTGTAAAGATGTATTAGAATTGGAGACTAATATGATGGAAAGTGGAAAGATAAATTAGAAAGTAGAAACATTTAAAAGGAAATCTACAAAAGAAAAAGTTCCTTCTACCTTTGTTGCCTCCTCTCCTAATGATGCTAAGTTTGAAATGATGATGAAGACAATGGAGAGATTGATGGATAGGTTAAATGTGGATAATAGAACATGTTGCCACCTTACACACACCTGGGTCACATGGAAGAAATCTTCAAGCCACTCGGTGTGTCCTTGGGGGAAAGTCTTGAGTCAAGGTTGTCACCTTGTTCTTGAATCCTCCGTTAAGGCTCAACTCCTAACAAAGCCAAGGCGGGTAGACCCTATTAAGTTGCTAAGGATAATTACTTAGTATGGTGATGTTAAACTGAATGAGTTACTTAGGAGTTTGAATTTTAACTATAGACAATCAATGATGACAAGATAAAAAAATGAACACACGAAAGCACAATGCTGAGACACAATATATATATGAAGAAAGAAAATAACCAGTGCCTTAGAATGGAGTCAAAAAATAGAATCAATGTACTTGCATGTGCTTGGAGTGAATGTTTTGCAATTGCCTCTTGGTACATTTTAAGTTAAATTTGAGGTGTGAGTTGATTAAAATTAGGCGAAGGGGTGGACTCCAGATATACCCGAGAGTACTTGGAGTATGTCCAAAACTAAACCTTCACGGCTACCCGCAAGGAATATGTCGGATGAATGGAGTCTCTGGGGATATTTTTCATAACGAACCCATTAGGGTGTGATAGAGATCGGTACCCTGAGGTCACTTTTCAGAAGTTCCCACTTCCTTTGGGTATTTTTCCACCGTAAAGGTTTGATCTAGGTGTTGGATTTTCACCTGATGGTTTGTCAATTAGGGAGAGTGAGTCCTAATTATTCTAGTCACTCAAGTGATTTTGATATAGCTTGACTGATCGGCTGAACCACAGCCAAGCGTAGAGCATACACACTGGAGTCTTGTCAATTTTAGTAAATTTTAAAATTGGGTGTTCTTGTTAAAAAGAAATCCCTCCAGGAACCTCTTTCGATCCAAGTGGATCTCAATCGGGGAATAAAGGAGGGGTTAATTTTATAATAGATGAAAAAATTTCAAATGATGAAAAGAAAACATATACACAATTCTGGTTTTCTAATTAGTCCTACCACGAATCTATTTCCCCTTTCGGGTCAATCGGGAAGTCCTGGGGTAAGTATTAAGATTACTTTGAAATATCAAATATGGAATATGAAATTGATAATGAATTAAAGTATACTACCCTGCATATTAGAGCTACTCTAGTTTGAAAATAAATGAACAAAAAGTAAAAATTTGACACCGACGCAAATCCCCCAGGGGGGATGGGGAATGGGCTCAAAAGAGCCTATTCAAAAATTATTTTTATTAAAAGTGGTTACAATATAAGAGAACTGATATAATTCCTCTTTATCCTTATACAGAGTGAAATCAAGAGCTTACAAAGTGTGAAAATTAAAGGTTTTAGTCAAATGGGAGACCCCTGGGGGGATTTGAACGCTCCTGAGGCCACTTTCGAGCAGAATATTCCTTTCTTTTCTGTCACACCTGATCAAAAAAATAAATAATATTAGACTAAAATATGCCTAAAAGCACTCTAAAATTACCTTTGGGTCAGTTACTTTTAACCAAAAAAAGTAAGCTGAAAAATAGTTAAAAAGGTAAAAAAGGAACCAAGGAAAGTAGGCTTTCCTGGGGATCTTGGATTGCCTTTTGGGAAGACAATAAGATGTGAAATTTTATTGCAGAATATGAAATTTTAATGTACAGCAAAGGAAACTACCTTAAAAGCAAGCTACAAATTTTCATTAAAATGCTTGCAAAAATAGGGTAATTTCAGCTAGATCTCTTAAAATGTAACTTTATATGCAAAATATAACTGAGATATAGACTTAGGAAGGGACCTTAATAACTAGATATATGTGTAATTTTATTAATGAGACAGATCTGAGCAATAAGACTCCTTAATAGTAACCAGTTTGAAGAAAATTTAAGATTTTTAAAGGAGGAAAAGGAGAAGAGAAGTGCTTGTTGCTGAAGCAGATCTGCAAAGGAAACTTGGTAGTGAAGCACTGAGGGGCACGATATTAGAAATATCTATTGGAAACCAATGGAATCAAACCTGAACCATAGATCTTCTAATCACGGCAAACCTGTAAGCTACACAACAAATCCTACAAACAGAACCATTAAATCTGAAGATACATATGAGAAGTAGATGATACAGCATGCAAATAATATTATTTAGCATACATGTATTAGCTCATTCAAACATATGTAGAAAAATAGAAGTAAGTAAGCTTACTTACAATGATCTATCCCTATGATTCCAATAACCATTCAGGTAGACAACAGTTAAGTGCAAAAAATTGAAAAAATAACAGTTTCACCTCAAATGCAGCATGGTAACGATTATCCACACATGAAAGGTACTCCACAATTGAGACTCCAAAGCTTCTCTTTATTTCAACAAATGATGATCAATACACAATTACAATAGAAAACCCTTCAATCCAACTCTAACTAGCTTGGAAGAGGGAGCTTCCTCCTGGATATATACAAAAAACAAGACATCCAGCCCAGGGGGGGCACAATTCCTCAAGGAATCAGTTGAAGAGAGTCCATCAATGTCTGATCTGTGTCTAGTTGAGCCAAATCTAAGTCTCACAGAGTGCAACTGTCAATCGGGGGGCTGATCTGACTGACATCTCACCCTGTTGACTGAAGCATCCACCAAAAATCATCTAGAAGAGCCAAAAACGTGTGGAGGAGAGAGGGAGGGAGAAATTCTCCATAAAGGATGTTGAATATCAACTCTATATCTGATTTGATCACCTCCTTCAGTCAAGGATTTGTCAGATCCAATCAGTCTGCTTCAGATATGACTGATTTCAATCAAATCGGCTGAGAATCCGCTGATCTATGATTTTGGATTTTCTCCATTATTCATCAATTTATTAATTAAAATAATCAATAATTTATTTTTTGGGGCTTTCTAACCTGAGTGATGGAAAATCACTCAAAACTAGGAAAGAGTGGGTCCATGGGTTTACCTGGTGCTCTTAGCTTGAAAATGAGCACCTACATGACTGAAACTGGTTATTTGGCCCACTTTTATTATAAAATCAATTTTTCCAATTAAACTATTAAAAAATAGCCTAAGTTTTGGAAAAATTAAATTTTAATAAAAAACACTGA
>LPNX010481639.1:114025-135853 GCA_001517045.1 Pseudotsuga menziesii
CATTGTTTTCCTCTTTATTCATGTCATAGACTAGATTTTCCATGAATGTCCAGGACTCCTCATCAACATCTTTATCAGGGATAAGGGAGTCTTCGTCACTTGTATCATGCTCCAAGCTATACTTGTCCTCATTTCCATACTCATCTTCTTCAGAGAAAAGGTCACAAGGTAGTAAACCTTCTAGATTGTCATCATTATATGGAGAAGACATAGGAGTCCCATCATGTATATTACAGTTTTCATCATAAGTTTCACTATAAGATTCTGCAATGGTTTCATCCTCAAGCTTGTACTATTTAGATGGTAACAAAGGGTAGGCCTGGCCTACCATGTATATATGATCAGGCTCGCTTGAATTTGTTTCCTGATTACTGACCTTGGGAAGTCCATGTTCCATGACTTGATTTGCAGCATAACAAGTGCTTTCTTGGTGGAATTGTTCACAGGGTCTACACCATGGAATTGCTTCTTCTACCATGTTAGCTGAGTCTAACATGTTTGGAATCCTAAGCTCTTGTTGAGGAAACTTCTTTTGATACATTTGATTCTGCCTAGGATGAAAGTTCCTAGGTCCATTATTTATTTCCATTGTGATTATTATATTGTGCATAGGATTGAATTGTGCAAACTGATCTGTCATAAGTTGGTTTTGACTAGTAACCAAGTCTTTTATCATGTCTGTTACCTTTTCCATGGGATCTTTAGAGGATCCCTTTTATTTTGATTCAAAGGATTTTCCCTTTTCTTCGTTGTATGAAGTGTTTCCCCTAGTGTAACCTGGAATGTTGGATTTTCCTAAAGACTGCATATTCTTTTCTATTTTCTCGGCCAATTCCTAAGCAGTTTTTAGATCAGCTGGCTCTTTGTCCTTTAACTAGTACCTCAGATCACTAGTGAAAGCTTTGATGTAAGATATGAGGATGGATTCATCCCTTGGCTTGATTTCTATAGGGAGGTACGCAACCACATGGCTGAAATTAGTATTAAATTCATCAATGGTTTCATTCTCCATCTTATTTATGTTATGGAGAGCAGCAAGCAGATATCTTGGTTCTTTCTTTTCCCTCCATTTCTTCTTAAAACCCTCTAGGAATTCACTAAGAGTTTTATATAAATCATCATCTAGGTCAAAGTACCATTCTTCAGCATCATCTTCCAAGGATAAAGCAAAGAGCATCATTTTGACATCATCATGGTCATGGGCAGCTTCATTGCAATAACTGACCAGGTGCTTTTCAAAATTTCGAAGGTGAGACTTGGCAGTGATGGCATTATTGTCCTGAAATATGGGGAGCTTCTTGATAGCATCATTCAGAATGTCATGAGGCATACTTTCTATCTAATAAAAGTCAAGGGGTTTGAAAAATTCCGTCATTTCTTGAGATTAGTGAACATGACTCTCTACAAATATGTGATGGATATCTGAGAGGGATTGGTCTCCTAAATATTCAAGGTTTCTATGAGAAGTCTGCCAATTAAATATTTCCCTAATAAACCCTTCAGGATCAGGGAGAGGATTGAATAATTGTCGGCAGTTTCTTTGAGTAGAACTTCTTGAAGGGATGTTAGATAGTGGAGTCGCCAGATGGATCGAGTTTTACTTTTTATGTTTTTTAAAGACTAGATCAATCAATTTTTTTATGTTTTTAGTTGTTTAGAAAAAAGTTAAGCTAATTCGTACTCGAGTATAAAAGGATTTATCCTTGGCAACGGTGCCAAATGATGTTGCTTCCTTACACACACCTGGGTCACGTGGCAAAAATATTCAAGCCACTCGGTGTGTCCTTGGGGGCAAGTCTCGAGTCAAGGATGTCACCTTGTTCTTGACTCCTCCGTTTAGGCTCAACTCCTAACGAAGCCAAGGGGGGTAGACCCTATTAAGTTGCTAAGGATAATTACTTAGTATGGTGATGTTAAACTAAATGAGTTACTTAGGAGTTTGAAATTTAACTATAGACAATCAATGATGACAAGATACAAAAATGAACACACGAAAGAAAAATGCTGAGAAACAATATATATATAAAGAAAGAAAATAACCAATGCCTTAGAATGGAGTCAAAAAATAGAATCAATGTACTTGCATGTTCTTGGAGTGAATGTTTTGCAATTTCCTCTTGGTACATTTTAAGTTAAATTTGAGGTGTGAGTTGATTAAAATTAGGTGAAGGGGTGGACTCCAGATATACCCTAGAGTACTTGGAGTATGTCCAAAACTAAACCTTCACGGCTACCCGCAAGGAATATGTGGGATGAATGGAGTCTCTGGGGCTATTGTTCATAACGCACCTGTTAGGGTGTGATAGATATCGGTGCCCCAAGGTCACTTTTCAGAAGTTCCACTTCCTTTGGGTATTTTTCCACCGTAAAGGTTTGATCTAGGTGTTGGATTTTCACCTGATGGTTTGTCAATTAGGGAGAGTGATTCCTAATTATTCTAGTCACTCAAGTGATTTTGATACAGCTTGACTGATTAGATGAACCGCAGCCAAGTGCAGAGCATACACACTGGCGTCTTGTCAATTTTAGTAAATTTTAAAATTGGGTGTTCTTGTTAAAAAGAAAACCCTCCAGGAACCTCTTTCGATTCAAGTGGATCTCAATCGGGGAATCAAGGAGGGGTTAATTTTATAATAGCTGAAAAAAAAGAAAATTATAGAAAATAAAATAGATACAGAATTCCGGTTTTCTAATTAGTCCTACCACGAATCTCTTTCCCCTTTCGGGTCAATCGAGAAGTCGTGGGGTAAGTATTAAGATTACTTTGAAATATCAAATATGGAATATGAAATTGAAAATGAATTAAAGTATACTTCCCTGCATATTGGAGCTATTCTAGTTTGCAAAGAGATGAACAAAAAGTAAAAATTTGACATCGACGCAAATCCCCCCAGGGGGGATGGGGAATGGGCTCGAAAGAGCCTATTCAAAAATTATTTTTATTAACAGTGGTTACAATATCAGAGAAATTATATAATTCCTCTTGATCCTTATATAGAGTGAAATCAAGAGCTTACAAAGTGCGGAAATTAAAGGTTTTAGTCAAATGGGAGACCCTTGGGGGGATTTGAACGCTCCTGAGGCCACTTTCGAGCAGCAGCTTCCTTTATTTTCTGTCACACCTGCTAAAAAACAGAAATCATATTAGACTAAAATATTCCCAAAATCACTCTGAACGTACCTTTGGGTCAGCTTACTTTTAACCAAAAAAAGTAACTTGAAAACTAGTTAAAAAGGTAAAAAAGGAACCAAGGAAAGCAGGCTTTCCTTGGGATATTGGATTTCCCTTTGGGAAGCCAATAATATGTGCAATTTTATTTCAGAATATGAAATTTTAATGTACAATAAAATAAACTACCTTAAAAGCAAGCTACAAATTTTCATTAAAATGCTTGCAAAAATAGGGTAATTTCAGCTAGATCTCTTAAAATGTAACATTATATGCAAAACAAAACTGAGATCTAGACTTAGGAAGGAAAATTACTAACTAGATATATGTGTAATTTTCTTAATGAGACATATTTGAGCAATAAGACTCCTTAATAGTAACCAGTTTGGAGAAAATTTAAGATTTTTAAAGGAGGAAAACGAGAAGAGAAGTGATTGTTGCTGAAGCAGATTTGCAAAGGAAACTTGGTAGTGAAGCATTGAGGGGCACAATCTTAGAAATATATGTTGGAAACCAATGGAATAAAACCTGAACCATAGATCTTCCAATCACGGCAAACCTGTAAGCTACACAACAGATCCTGCAAACAGAACCATTAAATCTGAAGATACATATGAGAAGTAGATGATACAGCATGCAAATAATATTATTTAACATACATGTATTATCTCATTAAAACATATGTATCAAAATAGAAGTAAGTAAGTTTACTTACAATGATCTATCCCTATGATTCCAATAACCATTCAGGCAGACAACAGTTAAGTGCAAAAAATTGAAAAAATAACAGTTTCACCTCAAATGCAGCATGATAATGATGATCCACACATGAAAGGTACTCCACAATTGAGCCTCCAAAGCTTCTCTTTATTTCAACAAATGATGATCAATACACAATTACAATAGTAAGCCCTTCAATCCAGCTCTAACTAGCTTAGAAGAGGGAGCTTCCTCTTGGATATATACAAAAAATAGGACATCCAGCCCAGGGGGGGCACAATTCCTCAAGGAATCAGATCAAATCAGCTGAAGGAGAGTCCATCAATGCCTGATCTGTGTCTAGCTGAGCCAAATTGGAGTCTCACTGAGTGCAACTGTCAATTGGGGGGCTGCTCTGACTGACACCTCAACCTGTTGACTGAAGCATCCACCAAAAATCATCCAGATGAGAAAAAAACGTGTGGAGGAGAGAGGGAGGGCAAAATTCCCCATAAAGGATGCTGAATATCAACTCTAGATCTAATTTGATCACCTCCTTCAGTCAAGGATTTGTCATATCTAGTCAATATGCTTCAAATCTGACTGATTTCAATCAAATCGGCTGAGAATCCACTGATCTATGATTTTGGATTTGCTCCATTATTCATCAATTTATTAATTAAAATAATCAATAATTGATTTTTGGGGGCTTTCTAACCTGTTTGATGGAAAATCACTCAAAACTAGGAAATAGTGGGTCCATGGGTTTAATTGGTGCTCTTACCTTGAAAATGAGAACCTACATGACTGAAACTAATATTTGGCCCACTTTTATTACAAAATCAATTTTTCCAATTAAACTATTAAAAAATAGCCTAAGTTTTGGAAAAATTAAATTTTAATAAAAAACACTGAAAAAACTAAAAAATTGAAAAATTGAAAAAACCTAGGGGGACTTAGACATGTTCATATGACTCAAACATGATGTCTAGCATGTTTATACATTGACACATAGACTCTAATAACCTCAATAGACCTAAATTCCAAGACGAAGACCCCAAATTTGGAGGTATGGAGTGAAAAACTCAGAAATTATCAGTCGTTTATTCAACAACCAATAATAACTGTTTGTGCCAGAAATTGTTTCCAGGCCACAAAGAAACAAGCCAACACAATCTCAAATATTCAATCAAATAAAAGTAGGGTTTAGGTTTTTTGAAAGGTTTTTCCTGGTTGTAAAGTTTGGTGACTGAAGGGAATGCACTCATGAGCCAAATAGGAACTGAATCATAAGCAAAGAAGAACAGAGATGCATAATATAATTACCAGTATCCAACAGAACATGACATTAAAATTCATTCACAACTGACAAGCACTACCAACATACAAACCATAAACCAGCAATGAATTTATCAATTATGTAACTAAACAAGTTAAAAATGAAGGGTGGAAAGGATCATATATTTTATAATTCTGTTCATCAAATACACATGAGATTTTAAGTACTTATCTCATCAATAAGTCCAAAAGACCTCCTTAAGCCATCCAAAAATCGAACCCCTTCTTCTCTTTCTCCTCTTCCTAAATACTGTTTTTCAAAAATTCAGTTAGGGTTTAAACCCTAACTGTTTTTAACCTACTCATCGATGGGATAATGTCAAAATTACAATTTACAAAATAAAGTATTTCTCAAAAAAAATAACAAGTAACTGCCTAACTAACAATAGTCAAAGGTCTTTAGCAGCTTCTACCAATAAGGCGATTCCATCCAAACCTTGGGCCTTCTTCCTAGCTCTCTTCTACTCAGCTTCCATATCTGTTAACCTTCTTGTAAGTTCTTCATTCTGCTGCTGTAAGCCCCTGATAGTCTGCTTTAATTCTACACATTGTAAATATGTGTTTCTTTTCCTTTTTAGGGCTTCCTTGGAGACTGTAGTAAGCTCTTGGTAATGATCATTTACTTCTTGTAAGTCCTCCTTGAGTCTTCTATTGGCTAGGATTAAACCATCATTTGTTTCTTGCATGTACTCCATTTGATGCTTATACTGTTTGATGGTTCTTTGCAAATTCTCCCTTTCTGAGTCAAAAGCTTTGCCTCCTGCTATATTCTGTAGTTCACTAGGCAGCCATGGAATATTTAGCTTTCTGAAAATGTCCTCATCCTCATGCAGCAGCTCTGTAGAAACACCAGGAACACTTGGATTTTCTTAATTGTCTATTTTATTAGGTGCATTTTCATCCATTAACAACTTATTTTCTGAATGAGAAGCTTCCATTTCTTCTTTCTGTTGCTCCTTCAACATTTCCCCTCTCAATTCCAAAAACACAGCTGATAGTTTAGTCTCGGTGTGACTAGACTCTTTTACTAACTTCAATGCTTTCTTTCCTTTGCAAACACCCTTGCTAGATTCTATCTTTTCATCTGAAGAAGAAGTATCAATCATAGTCACCTCTGCTGTGTTTAACTTAGGGTTTAGAAGCTTTTTCATGTTCAGCCTCAATTTGTTTTGGGGTCTAGTTTTGGGTCTCCATCCTGAGGAAAGATCCCCCAACATCTCTAAACTTTTTCCTTGATGTCTAACTGTGGAAAACTCCATATCTTTAAGCATGATCTTCTTTTTCTTTGGCCTTACTGTCTTATCCTCTTGACTGTAAAATTCCCTATGTGTTCCAATGCTAGACTCAGCATTGACTGTCAAGTCATCTCCTTGCAACAAATATCCTTCATCTTCAGATAAAATCGTGATTGGGCTTCACTGCTGGACCTTAGTATCTTCTTCCTCTACTGCAACCTTCTCTGTGACAACAATTTTTTCATCTATAATTGCCTCTGTTGGTGCTTTAATTTGCACAGGTTGAGTTTCCTTTTCAATAATCATCAAACCCTTTCCCTTACTGTCAATTGAAGGCGGCTGAGATTCAATGTCTCCCTTCAAAGGTTCTGTCACTTCCTCACTTTTGGAACATTTTTTATCTTCAGACTTGACATTTTGCCCTAATTTTCTAATTAGTGTTTGTCCCTTCTCCACATGCTTTTTGGTATGCTATTCTTCCTGCTTGAATTGGAACCCAGACCAAAAGAGAAAATAGTCCCATGTATTTCCTTCTCTTTGCAGAGCAGTGTTGGTAATGAGATTGATCAATCCATGATGGAAAATGGACTGTGCAGTGTGATCATGATGCTCTTTAATCTTGCTTGACATTTTCTGCAAACTCTTCAACAAGAAGAAGCAAAGACTCATCCTTGATTCACCAACCAGGTGTTGTAAGAACCTGAAATGATACTTGAATACAAAAGCATACCTCCCTTCACAGGTAATATAGCTTTGTAGGACTTTGATGGGCTCCACCCATTCAGCTCTAAAATTCTGGATAAGCACTCCTTTGCTCCAGTCTGGAATAATGCTAGGTAAAAGATACCTTTGGGAATTGAAGGTGAAAGGCACCTTTTTGAACCACAACTCTCCTTCATTTCTGACTCCTATTGCTTCAGCCACCAACTCCACAGTCAACTTAAAATTCAGAGTATCAAATGATACCATGTCTTGCTGATAACATTTAGCAAATTTATGAGAGACCTCAGTGTTATAGCCATCAATCTTCTTAAAGAAATCCAACCATCCAGTATTTTCAAAAAGCTCTGCACAACCTGGAAACTTGTCAATCCAATTCAACTCTGTAGGCTCAGATCTGTTGATCTTTCCACTTTTCTTCATTTGCTTTCCACTGGCTGAATTCTGTGTAATTTTAAGACCCTGTTAATGACCTAACATCCCTTTTCCTTCAAGTTTCTAGAGTTTTGATATTCAGCTTTCTTTGATTCTCCTTGGTTGTTTTCTCTTAATTTTTAACAGTCTGTTTCTATTGACAATGCAGGAAATGTTTTGCATCAGGTTTGGGTAATTTAGGTCGACAGAGTGCTAAAAATCTTTAATCAAAGATGCTGCTGTACTTTAACTAACCATCCAATATGCTCATCTAAATACCAGACCACCTCTACAATACATAGAGACATCTATGTGTTATGATTCTCTACAAACAGTGCCCTTAGTTCCTTCTAATGCCACTAATGAGCTATCTCTTTGGAATAGGGATTCTGCATTAGTACTCTCAACTGCTTGCTTCTTAGATTCAGATTGCGATTGTTTAACTAGGGGATGAGATGACATGAGAGCAATCTTATGTGTGCTAACTTTCTGCTTCAACTTGCATTCAGCACAAAATCAATTAGCCTCTAGCACATACTCAGACAAGGTCTGCATGCAATTGACATGCTCAGCTAACTCATTGCATTGATTATAGGTAACAAGTAACTCTGTGAACCGTGGTTGCCACTAGCAGTACAAAGCTTCACCCTACCATATTTGCTACTCTTGATAGGGAAATTTGTTCAATATAATTGTTGTTTTTCAACTTATCATTTCCCAAAACATCAAACCTTTTAGACTGATATCTGATCGTTGAGAGCTTGTTAACAACATGAATTAAATTTTCCTTAATCAATTTTAACATAACAAGCCTTAATGGAAAAAACCCCAATTTAGCAGCCACAACCAAGATTACACGGAATACCTCACTCCCGGCCTGCTGTAGACTTTTGAAATTAATCCTTGGGCTATTTGACTATCGAATTTAACTGTCCAGGTGTCTTCAAGTCTTCAGTTTGCTTCCAACTAGCGTGTTGAGAGAACCCTAAATTCTCTTTGTAACTGCAAATTCTAGATTTTTAGCAGTTTTCTTCGTTCCACTTCGCCTCCAGCTTCGTAATGCATATGTGTAAAACTTCTTTCCCATCAATCTCGGTTCGTTCCTCTACCTGTCATGATATGCCGAGCCCTAACTTCTGACAACCACGATCTTCTTCGCATCATAAACCACACCTGTTTACATGATTATTTCTGATGAAACACATGTGAAAAACTGTTTACGCATGTGATTAGTCATCCAGGAGAGCAATCATGAGAAAATTTGGCAAAAAAACTGACAAAATTAGTGCCCGCGATATTCTTGTAGCGTCGTAGTGTAAAATTTCAGCCGTTGCGCTACAAGAATGTTTCAAAATCAAATTTGACACTTTTTTAGTCATTAATTTCATTTTAAATAAGGTTTATAGGGTAAACCTTGATCTTAGAGTGTATTTGTGAAATCTTTAATCAGTATATATCCTATAAAACCCTTCAGAACCTAAGGAAAAAAAAATAATAAAAAACCTAAAGGTAAAAATCAAAATCTCGTTTTAAATCAAAATTTAACGAAAGTAAGTTAATGATCAAAATTAAAACAAAAATCACAAGCAAACTATAAAACTGAAGAAAACAAGTTCATGACTTAACATTTGGCTCCAGCTGCGGGATGAAGTCCTCCCTGTGAGGCTTCAAGAATCTGTAGACCAGTGCCTTCTTTTCTGCTACCTACTAGTCTGCAAAATTTCCATTAGGTTATGGAGTCCTTATTATGCTTCACTCACCGGTATATACAATGAAAAATGAAAATCTGCTCAAAGACTGTAAAAATGCTTGAGGAATCGTCCATTGACTATACTTGACAATTCCTCAACTTCCAAATATTGCGG
The DNA here is from genome assembly GCA_001517045.1 of Pseudotsuga menziesii. Lineage (NCBI taxonomy): Eukaryota > Viridiplantae > Streptophyta > Pinopsida > Pinales > Pinaceae > Pseudotsuga > Pseudotsuga menziesii. Next base: position 123,466 of record LPNX010481639.1, read on the forward strand.
GACAAAAGTGTTATTTTCGAGAATCTTAGACACTAGGAAAGGGCCAAACCAGAGGTTGTCAAATTTACCATGCTTCCCTTTTTGCTCTTTCCTTGCATCCCACCTCAAAACCATATCACCAACTGAGAAAGTGTTTTCTTTGATGTTCCTGTCAAATCTAATTTTAATCTTCAATCTGTAGGACTGTGCCCTTTCTTCCACTTTTTCCCTATTCTGCTGCAATTCTATCATCTCATAAATCCTTCTCTGCATATCATTGGGCTCTTCTTGACAATTCTGAAGAAATTTCATTACTGGGATTCCCAATTGAACAGGAAAAACTGCCTCTGTGCCATACACTAATTGGAAAGGAGAAGTTACAATTGCTTGTTTGACTGTTATCCTATCATCCCACAATGCATATTTCAGCATAGAATCCCATGATCTCTTATTATGTTTAAGCAACTTTTTGATACTCTGAATGATGTTTTTGTTTGAGGATTCAGCCAAACCATTAACCTAGGGATAGTAAGGAGTTGAATTCTGTAGGAAGATACCATTCTTTTCACAAAATTATTCCATTGCCTTAGACTTGAAAGCCTTTGCATTATCTGTTACTATTTTCTGAGGGCACCCAAACCTACTAAGGATATTTTCTGCATTAAATTCCATAATTACTTTGTCTGTGGCATTCCTAGTAGGGATAGCTTCCACCCATTTGGTAAACAATTATGTTGCAGTTAGAATCCACTTGCGTTGTCCTGAGGAAGATGGATTTATCTCCCCTATAAAATCCAGACCCCATTGCTGGAAAGGAGCACTTACTGCAATAGGCCTTAGAGGCAATGACAACAATTTCTATTTTCCAACAAACTTCTGACAAGGTATACAGGCTCTTACCTGCTGATATACATTTGCAAACAAAGTGGGCCAATAGTACCCAGCTCCTAAAATCTTGTATGATGTTGTCTTCCAATACTTGTGACCTCCACAAGCACCCTCATGAGATTCAGAAATTACTCCTTCAATTTCAGATTTATCCAAGCATCTGAGTAGAATACCACCTGGGTCCTTCCAGAATAACTGCTCTTCTATTAGACAATACTTAGTAGCTTTAAGCTTTAAATATCTAGCAACTTTTCTATCTAAATGCTCAGGACATTGCAAAAAAAACAAAAATACACAATGTCTGCATACCATGTGGATGCTGAATAATAGTCCATGATCTTCTCTTTTTCTAAGATTACTTGATCTTCTTCCCGAGCTAACTCTTCAGCCATGACATGAAATCCCAGAGCTTGACAATTTGATTCAGCCAACAGCTTGGCTAAACCCTGTCCCTTCACTAGTTTGGTAGGTCTGATATCTACATCATACTCCATGATTTTAGCAATCCATCTGCCTCTTTTCCCTTCACTATCAGGCTATGTTAAAACATCTTTTATAGCAGCATTAGGCACAAATGAAATAAATTTGGAATGCAGAACATAGATTTTGAAAAAATTTAAAGCTTTTACCAGAGCATAGGCCTACTTTTCTAAGATACTATATTTCAGTTCAGAATCCCTGAGAGTTTTGCTGAAGAATGCAATAGGCTGTTCCAGTACTTCCTTATTCTTCTGCAACAGAACAACTGCTATTGTATCTTCTGATGCAAATGAGAATGTAAGAAATTCTCTGGTAAAATTTGGGCTTACTAATACAGGAGCTTCTGTAAGAGCCATTTTGATCTTCTCAAATGCATTCTTTGCTTCAGTGGTCCACCTGACTTCCTGATCCTTTTTCAGCATGACTGTGATCTGTTTCATAGTCTCAGCAAAGTTTGGTATAAACCAACACAGAAATTTGATTTTACAAATGAATGATTGGACATCTTTTTTACTCCTCGGTAAACTTATTTTCAATATAGCTTTTACCCTTTCAGGATCAATCCTTATACCATCAACAGACACTAAATGACCAAGCAATTTACCTTCCTGTATATCAAAGTGTGACTTATTTGGATTCAAGGACAAGCCAAATTTTCTACATTTTAGGAAAGTCTGCTTCAAATTATTCAAATGTTCATCATCTGATTGTGAGAAAACAGTAATATCATCTAAGTAGATTACCACAAACTTGTCCTTTTCTCCAACAAAAGCAATATACATATCCCTCTGGAAGGTGGCTCCAGCATTCATTAACCCAAAAGGCATCTTGTCATACATGAAAGTTCCCCAAGGAGTAGTGAAATCTGTCTTCTCCTTATCATCATGATGAATAGAGATTTGATTGTACCCTGAGAAACCATCAACCATAGAGATCCTCTGTGCCCCAACTACTTTATGCAATATTTGCTCAATTTTAAGTAGAGGATACTTATCCTTTAATGAAGATTTGTTCAAATTCCTGAAGTCAACACACAACCTGATTTCTCCATTATTTTTCCTAATAGGAACCAGATTCGTCACCCATGAAGAATACTTGAGAGGCACTATGATCTTGGCATCCAATAGCTTCTTCACTTATTTTTCAATAACAGGAAACAAGGCTGGATTAATCCTCCTTAATTTCTGACGAAAAGGTTTGACATTTGGTTTTAAAGGGACTTTATGCTGTATGATTCCTGTGTCATAAGTTCTCAATTCCTCATAAGACCATGCAAAAACATCCACATGTTCTTTCAATAGTTTAATATACCTGTTTCTTTGTTCAACTGTAAGTGCTTTGGGAATTTTTACCATTCTAGGATGTTCTGCAGAACCAATGTTACACTCCACCACATTTTCTTCTGAGGACTGTACAACAGGCTTTAGGAGTGTATCATCTTTTATAAAATCCTTTCCAAAGGTACCAAACCCTTTGGAATAAAATTACTTTTTAATTCAATGATTTTGTGTCCAGCAATTTCATTTTCAACAATCTCTTCCACCTGTCCATCCTCCTCATCTTCCTCTTGATCAATCATGGAATTCGAAAACTCATGGGTAAGCTCTAGAAACCTCTTAATCTCAATGTCATATTCGAACACTCTCCACTGCCTTACATTATCAGGTACAGATGGTCTGTACCTCACTTCAATGGGATATCTCAACTGAGTGGTCTTGGGGATTCTAAAGTGTGTAGCAGCCAAGGCCAATGAATCTGCAGTCTGATTATGGTCTCTTGGAATATAGGTAATGTTAAAAGATACAAAGTAATTTTCAATAATGTCCCATACCTCATTTTGATAGACTTTCATTAAACCATGCTTCACTTGATAGTTGTTCTTCACCTGTTGAACAACTAATTCGGAGTCACCAAATGCAGAAATCTGCTAAATACCCAAATCTTTAGCATCTTTCAAACCTAACAGTAAAGCTTCATATTCAGCAGTGTTATTTGTAGTAATAAACTCTAATTTATACATCAGCTTTACTGTTTCACCTCCAGGGGATATAAGAAGAACCCCTGCTCCAGCACCTTCTTTGCAAGAGGATCCATCAAAGTATAACTGCCACAGCTCATCCTCCTGTTCTCTACTGCAATTTACTGGCTGTTCCTTGTCAACCTGTAACAAACCAACAGTGTTGTCTTCCTCACTGAAATGTAACATGCAAGTACCCAAGTCTTTATCAACAGCGTATAGTGGGTGATTGGTAGGGTTCTTGTCATCTGTAACAATATAGGAAAATTGAAGCTCTCTGTACAACCTTCTATTTTCTCCTCCAAACATAGGAATAGTGGCATATGATAAATCCATTTGTAAGGTCCCACCAACCTTCTTTGCCCAAGACCTAGAGAGAAGTAACCCAAATTTAGGTGTAATATCAGCTACCACTACATCCATGATCACACTTTTTATGGGTAACTGAGCCAAACTGACAACCATGTCCTTTATTACCCCTAAACACTTCACTGCTCGGGAATCAAATGCATACAGATCATGATAGGGTTTGGTGATACTCATACCTAAAGCCTCCATAACAGCCTTTGGCATTAAATTGTGTGAAGCTCCCGAATCTAACAAACAGTTGTGTATCATTTGTTCATGAACTGTCAGAGAGATGTAGAAAGGAGGGGAAGCACCTGCTTCGTTTTCAGTCTTTTCAGCCAAGGCTGATCCAATGAAAATCCTGGGATTTTCTTCTTGCGAATTTACTGTATCAGAAATAGGATGATTACTTGCTGAATTGATCATCTTAAGAATTGATTCTTTATATGAAGGGTTTTTCATTAATTCAGTTAAAGGTATAGGAATCTTTAACTTGCCTAATTCATTTTCCAGGATGAAATTCTGAACAGTTTTATTTACCTCTTCAACCTCTGTGTTCTTCTTTTGTTTTTCTGAAACTTGTCTTTTCTCTGTCGCAGGATCAGATGACTGTTTAGCAGAGACAGCTGCCTTCTTCTTCGGGATTTGTACCACCTGTTTTGGACCTGACCTCAGATTCACAGTATTTTTGAGTTCATTTTGACATACCTCAGCAGTTACAGTAGTCATTTTCAGACCTAAATCATCCTCTATTTTGAACATGTCAGCATCATAGCATTCTGCATTTAGAAACTCTTCTTTAGTGACAAAACCCCCAAACAATCCTTCTCCAAAATGATTCATATCTTGGTCAGTATATTCAAATATCAGCTCATCATCAACCTCTTCTTCATCAGCAACATTGTTCTGAAGAGGTGGTGGCACTCTTTGGTCCTTATTTTGTCTTCTTTCCTGCTGAATATCATTATTCCTACGTTCTCTAGGCATGAAACGGGGAGCAAATTGCCTTTTGAACTGGTTCTGATTGTTAGGATTTTGTTCACCTTCTAGAACAGGATTTCTGGATTTTTTCTCAAGCTCTAATTTATTTAATTTTGCAGTCAAAATTTTTACCAACTTAGCCATTTCATCAATTTTCCCTTCAGCAGTATGAGAAGCAGAACTTCTTGGAGCTGCTTCCTTCTTTCCTTTTCTGTCATAAAGCTGCTGAGTTGTTTCCTTCTTCAATCTATTGGAAGCCAGTATATTAGATTCTACCTCCAATGCTGCATCCTACATGTTTAGTAAAGAAATAGGTCTCCTTTCTCTCAGTAGTAAGGAAAATTCATGATCGAAAGCATTTGCATATGTAAGTTTTGTAGAAGTTTCTGTAGGATTTATTTCTGTAGGAATTCTACTGTACATCTTGTTAAACCTCTTTGAAAAGTCTGCAATAGTTTCATCCTTTTTCCTCCTAAGGGCTCCAAACTCAGTTATATAGTATGTATGGTCTTTGGTGTCACCCCATTGTCTCATGAAGAGATCATGGAGTTCTTCAATGATAGTGATTGATTTAGCAGGAAACTCTCTGAACCATTTCCTTACATCTCCATCAAGGCTCTGCATTAAAATTCTCATCCATACATCCTTGGCCTCAATGTTTTGGTTGTCAGCATAACTGAGGAAAGCTTCCCAATGTTCTTCAGCTGTAGTTTCCCCCTATCCATTAAACCTAGGAAGATATTTTTGATAGTCACCTCCAGGCAGTGCATTTAAAGGATGAGGCAAGACCAATGGTGCATATCTGGTTGCAACCATCAGGTCCATCATGTCTATGGGTTGATTTTGGGCTGCCATTTTTGGACTAACTGACTTTGGTGATGAAGAGGTTTGACTAGAACTTGGCTGAAAGGGGTTTTTACCTAATTTCAGCTGAAAAAGAGGTATCTTACCAGGAGAGGTAGTTTTGGATTTTCTGAAGGATTGAGGATTAGTAAAAACTTGGAAACTGCTATCAGGAATAATAGGCTTTAACTAAGGTGAAGTTTACTCTTCTTTTCTTATCAAAGATGAATGTGATGAACCACCCAATTGGTCAGGGTCACATAGGGCTGGTAAAGACTGAGACCTTCTAATTTTCCTTGTTGTATTTAATATCTGTTCAGGGTCTGTAACACCCAACTACAATGGTGAAGTAGGTTTGTTTCTAGTTCCAACTCCTCTAGTAGCCACTGTGTCAAACTTGGTGAAACGTAGCCTTAAAGATGTGCTGGTTTAAGTTCACCTCTTAAAACCAGTGAAATGATAAGTATCCCAGGGAAAAATTTGTTTTCAACTTCATTCCCCGGCCATGGTGCCAAAGATATTTTTGCCAAGAATTGTTTCCAGGCCACAAAGAAACAAGCCAACACAATCTCAAATATTCAATTAATTAAAACTAGGGTTTAGGTTCTTTGAAAGGTTTTTCCTGGTTGTAAAGTCTGATGACTGAAGGGAATGCACTCATGAGCCAAATAGGAACTGAATCATAAGCAAAGAAGAATAGAGATGCATAATATAATTACTAGTATCCAATAGAACATGACATTGAAATTCATTCACAACTGACAAGCACTACCAGCATACAAACCATAAACCAACAATGAATTTATCAATTATGTAACTAAACAAGTTAAAAATGAAGCCAAAACATAGACTGAAGGGTGGAAAGGATCATATATTTCATAATTCTGTTCATCAAATACATATGAGAGTTTAAGTACTTAGCTCATCAATAAGTCCAAAAGACCTCCTTAAGCCATCCAAAAATCGAACCCCTTCTTCTCTTTCTCCTCTTCCTGAATACTGTTTTTCAAAAATTCAGTTAGGGTTTAAACCCTAACTGTTTTTAACCTACTCATCGATGGGATAATGTCAAAATTACAATTTACAAAATAAACTATTTCTCAAAAAACATAGCAAGTAACTGCCTAACTAACAATACTCAAAGGTATTTAGTAGCTTCTGCCAATAAGGCTGTTCCATCCAAAGCTTGGACCTTCTTCCTAGATCTCTTCTACTCAGCTTCCATATCTGTTAACCTTCTTGTAAGTTCTTCATTCTGCTACTGTAAGACTCTGACAGTCTGCTTTAATTCTGCACATTGTAAATCTGTGTTTCTTTTCCTTTTTAGGGCTTCCTTGGAGACTGCAGTAAGCTCTTGGTAATGATCATTTACTTCTTGTAATTCCTCGCTGAGTCTTCTATTGGCTAGGATTAAACCATTGTTTGTTTCTTGCATGTACTCCATTTGATGCTTATGTTGTTTGATGGTTCTTTGCAAATTCTCCCTTTCTGATTCAAAAGCTTTGCCTCCTGCTATATTTTGTAGTTCACTAGGTAGCCATGGAATATTTAGCTTTCTGAAAATGTCCTCATCCTCATGCAACATCTCTGTAGAAACACCAGGAACTCTTGGATTTTCTTAATTGTCTATTTTATCAGGTGCATTTTCATCCATTAACAACTTATTTTTTGAATGAGAAGCTTCCATTTCTTCTTTCTGTTGCTCCTTCAACATTTCACCTCTTAATTCCAAAAACACAGCTGATAGTTTAGTCTTGGTGTGACTGGAATCTTTTACTGACTTCAATGCTTTCTTTCCTTTGCAAACACCCTTTCTAGATTCTATATTTTCATCTGAAGAAGAAGTATCAATCATAGTCACTTCTACTATGTTTAACTTAGGGTTTAGAAGCTTTTTCATGTTCAGCCTCAATTTGTTTTGGGGTTTGGTTTTTGGTCTCCATCCTGAGGCAAGTTCCCCCAACATCTTTAAACTTTTTCCTTGATGTCTAACTGTGGCAAACTCCATAGCTTTAACCTTGATCTTCGTTTTCTTTGGCCTTACTGTCTTATCCTCTTGACTGTAAAATTCCCTGTGTGTGCCAACCCTAGACTCATCATTGACTGTCAACTCATCTCCTTCCAACAAATATCCTTCATCTTCAGATAAAAAGGTGATTGGGATTCGCTGCTGGACCTTAATATATTCTTTCTCTACTGCAACCTTCTCTGTGACAACAATTTTTTCATCTATAATTGCCTCTACTGGTGCTTTAATTTGCATAGGCTGAGTTTCCTTTTCAATAATCAGAAAACCCTTTCCCTTACTGCCAATTGAAGGTGGATGAGATTCAATGTCTCCCTTCGAAGGTTCTGTCACTTCCTCACTTTTGGCACATTTTTTATCTTTAGACTTGACTTTTTTCCCTAATTTTCTAATTAGGGTTTGTCCCTTGTCCACATGCTTTTTGGTATGTTGTTCTTCTTGCTTGACTTGGAACCCAGACCAAAAGAGAAAATAGTCTCATGTCTTTCCTTCTCTTTACAGAGCAGTGCTGATAATGAGCTTGATCAATCCATGATGGAAAATGGATTGTGCAGTGTGATGATGATGATCTTTAATCCTGCTTGACATTTTCTGCAAACTATTCAACAAGAAGAAGGGGAGACTCATCCTTGATTCACCATCTAGGTGCTATAAGAACCTAAAATGATACTTGAATACAAAAGCATACCTCCCTTCATAGGTAATATAGCTTTGTAGGACTTTGATGGGCTCCACCCATTCAGCTCTAAAATTCTGTATGAGCACTCCTTTGCTCTAGTCTGGAATAATTCCAGTTAAAATATACCTTTGGGCATTGAAGGTGAAAGGCACCTTTTTGAGCCACAACTCTCCTTCATTTCTGACTCCTATTGCTTCAACCACCAACTCCACAGTCAACTTGAACTTCAGAGTATCAAATGATACCATGTCTTGGTGATAACATTTAGGAAATTTATGAGAGACCTCAGTGTTATAGCCATCAATCTTCTTAAATAAATCCAACCATCCAATATTTTCAAAAATATCTGCATAACCTGGAAACTTGTAAATCCAATTCATCTCAGTAGGCTCAGCTCTGTTGGTCTTTCCACTTTTCTTCATTTTCTTTCCACTGGCTGAATTCTGTGTAATTTTAAGACCCTGTTAATGACCTAGCAACCCTTTTCCTTCAAGTTTCTAGAGTTTTGACAGTTAGCTTTCTTTGATTCTCCTTGGTTGTTTTCTCTTAATTTTTAATAGTCTTTTTCTATTGACAATGCAGGAAATGTTTTGCATCAGGTTTGGGTAATTTAGGTCAACAGAGTGCTAAAAATCTTTAATCAAAGTTGTTGTTGTACTTTAACTAACCATCCAATATGCTCATCTAAATACTAGACCACCTCTGCAATACATAGAGACATCTATTTGTTATGATTCTGTACAAATAGCACCCTTAGTTCCTTCTAATGCCACTAATGAGCTATCTATTTGCAATAGGGATTCTGCATTAGTACTCTCAACTACTCGCTTCTTAGATTCAGATTTTGATTTTTTAACTAGGGGATGAGATGACATGGGAGCAATCTTATGTGTGCTAACTTTCTGCTTCAACTTGCATTCAGCACAAAATCAATCAACCTCTAACACATACTCAGACAAGGTCTGCATGCAATTGACATGCTCAGCTAACTCATTGCATTGATTACAGGTAACAAGTAACTCTGTGAACCCTAGTCGCCACAAGTAGTACAGACCTTCACCCTACCATATTTGCTGCTCTTGACAGGGAAATTTGTTCAATGTAATTGTTGTTTTTCAAGTTATCATTTTCCAAAACATCAAACCTTTTAGACTGATATCTGATCGTTGAGAGCTTGTTAACAACATGAATTAAAGTTTCCTTAATCAATTTTAACATAACAAGCCTTAATGGAAAAACCCCCAATTTAGTAGCCATGACTAAGATTATGTGGAATACCTCACTCCTAGCCTGCTATAGACATTTAAAATTAATCCTTGGGCTATTTGACTGTTGAATTTAACTGCCCAGGTGTCTTCAAGTCTTCAGTTTGCTTCCAACTCACGTGATGAGAAAACCCTAAATTCTCTCTGTAGCTGCAAATTCTGAATTTTTAGCAGTTGTCTTCATTCTACTTCGCCTCTAGCTTCGTAATGCATATGTGTAAAACCTATTTCCCATCAATCTTGGTTCGTTCCTCTACCTTGCATGATATGCCGATCCCTAACTTCTGACAACCATGATCTTCTTCACATCATAAACCACACCTGTTTGCATGATTATTTCTGATGAAACACATGTCAAAAACTGTTTACACATGTGACTAGTCATCCAGGAGAGAAATCATGAGAAAATTTGGCGAAAAAATCAACAAAAGTAGTGCCCACGATATTCTTGCAGTGCTGTACTGTAAAATTTCAGCCGTTGCGCTACAAGAATGTTTCAAAATCAAATTTGGTGCTTTTTTAGTCATTAATTTCATTTTAAATAAGGTTTATAGGGTAAACCTTTCTCTTAGAGTGTATTTGTGAAATCTTTAATCAGTATATATCCTATAAAACCCTTCAGAACCTAAGGAAACAAAAAATAATAAAAAACCTAAAGGTAAAAATCAAAATCTCATTTTAAATCAAAATTTCATGAAAGTAAGTTAATGATCAAAATTAAAACAAAAATCACAAGCAAACTATAAAACTGAAGAAAACAAGTTCATGACTTAACAATAACCAAGGGAAAAAACACCCTGGGCTGATCGGATTGACAAATAAAGTCTAAGAGATCGAGTCTTTTACAGACACTATCATGCTAGAACATTTATTACAATTCCCCCATGAGGTATGAACATGTGATATAGTACAACAAGCACTTCTGAGAAGTACTTCCAAAGGTCTTCTTAAGTCCGAACAAGTTATCCTTGTCCAGTTCATCAGGCTCACTTGATAAAAAACCACTAAGTACAACTTAGGTGGTAACATAACATTTAACATAGAACATAATCCCAAATCCCGACAGAGAAGAGGAAGGCTTTGCGGCCCCAAAGCCAAGAGTGTCTTTTTGTTGGATAATCTGAAGATTCAAAAGGGTACAAGTTGATAAATTTGAGCACAAACAAAGCCTTCATCGAAAGGTGTGTTCAGTTTGAAGAAGAACCCCTTGCAGAAGTGGAAGTTGGTGAAGCCTCTTCACCACCTGAACCTCAAGAAGTAAGTAAAGAGTTTGTTGAACATGCTGATTCTGATTTTTCTGATGGAGATGAGTTTATTGCAGAACCTAACATCCCAACAAGGCCAAAATGGGCATCCAAGACACTACATGCAGCAGGTGAGCTAGTTGGGGATCCCAATGACACAAGGAGGACTAGATCTCAATTTGAGAGTGGTCTGTGCATGAAGGATCCTATGTTTGATGAAAAATGCTATTTGATGGTGGAGTCTAATCCTCAAACATATGAAGAAGCAGCAGGAGATCCAATATGGGAAACAGCCATGAAGGAGGATTTCATCTCACTCCAGAAGAGCAACACATGGGAGCTAGTGGATCTTCCCCCAGGGAGAAAACTAGTACAGTGTAAGTGGGTCTATAAGACCAAATTTGCTGCTGATGGTTCACCACTGAAGTACAAGTCCAGATTGGTAGCCAAGGGATACTCATAGGTTCATGGCATAGATTACAATGAGACCTTTTCCCCAGTGGCAAAAATGGACTCCATCAGGCTAGCTCTAGCCATTGTAGCCTCAAGGCAATGGGAGGTACATCACATGGATGTAAAGTGTGCCCTCCTAAATAGATATCTCACTAAGGAGATATATATGTATCAGCCTCAAGGTTTTGCTACTAACCCTTCTCTTGTGTGCAGGTTGAGAAAGTCATTGTATGGGCTAAAGCAAGCCCCCATGGCTTGGTATGCCAAGATTGATAGCTTCTTGCTATCACTGAATTTTTTTCGATGCAAATCAGATCCAAATGTCTATTTGAAGTTAGTTAATGGTTCATTAATGATCATTTTGTTATATGTTGATGACCTTCTCATTACAGGAATCTCACAGGCTGAGATTGCTTCCTTAAAAGGAGCTATGAACCAAGCCTTCTCCATCACAAATTTGGGGCTCTTAAGTCAATTTTGGGGCTTGAGATCTATAAAACCAAAGCTGGAATCAAGGTGCACCAGTCCAAATATTCCTTGGACTTGCTGAACAAATTCAGAATGCAAGATTGCAAAGCAAGCAAAACTCCTTTCCTTTTAGGAGTGAAGCTGGAAGAAGATGATTCTCCACCGATGGTAAACAATACACTGTATAGACAATTGATTGACTGTTTATTGTATTTGACACATACTTGACATGATATTTGTTATGCAGTAAGTGTGGCTTCTAGATTCATGGATCAGCCTCATGAGATCCATTGGAAAGCAGCCAAAAGGATCCTTAACTTTGTTCAGGGAACAAGGACACATGGGATCTTCTATAAGGAAAAATCTAATCTTGAGTTGATTGGATTTACTGAAATTGATTGGGCAGGTGATAGCACAGATATAAAGTCCACTTCAGGTTATGTGTTCATGCTTGCAGAAGGGCCAATCAGCTGGTCAAGCAAGAAACAAAGTTCCATTGCACTCTCATCTACAGAAGCTGAGTATAGAGGGGTTGTTAATGCAGCAACTCAATGTTTATGGTTGCAGGGTTTACTTGGAGAGTGTGGTTTTGAACCTGAGTACTCAAATACCATCTACTATGATAACCAGAGTACCATTCGAATCTGCAAGGATCCAGTTCAGAAGCAGAGAACCAGACACATTGAGATCCATATGCACTACATCAGAGAACTTGTG